>JADRCD010160383.1:30798-47126 GCA_019843815.1 Montemys delectorum | reverse complement strand
CCTCCTCCTCCTCCTCCTCCTCCTCCTCCTCCTCCTCCTCCTCCTTTTCCTCCTCCTCCTTTTCCTCCTCCTCCTTCTCTCCTCCTCCTTCTCCTCCTCCTCCTGTTCTATTCCTGTTATCCTTAGGTTTGGTCCTTCCATATTGGCCCAAATTTCCTGGATGTTTTAGGTCTTGAACTTTTTATATTTTGTATAAATATATTGATTTCTTCTATAGAATCTTCAACACCAGAGATTCTCTCTGCATTCTGCTGGTAATGGTTATGTCTGAAGTTCCTGTTCTCTTTCTTAAGTTTTTCTATCTCCAGGATTGCTTCAGTTTGCGCTTTCTTCTATTTCTATTTTCAGGTATTGGACAGTTTCATTCATATCCTTCATCCATTTGATTTTATTTTCCACTATTTCTTTATATTTATTTGCCTTCTCTTTTAATGCTTCTACCTGTTTGAATATATTTCCTTAAGAGATTTATTCATGTTCTTTTTAAAGGCTTCTATCATCTTTATAAGATTGGATTTAAGATCTTTTCATGCTTCAGTTTTATTAGGATATCCAGAGTTTGTTGTAGCAGGATAGCTGAGCTCTGATGGTACCTTTTTGCCCTGGGTCTTGTTGCTTATGTTCTTATGCTGTCTTTTAGTTGTCTGACTTTTTTTTTTTTTTTTTTTTTGATGTTGGTTGGATGATACTGATGGCAGCAGGGCTTCCCAAGAAGTTTGGGGGAGCTGTAAACCAGACAATGGGGGTCATTGTACCAGGATTGCTGGCTGGTGCCTCAGGCAGTCCCCACGTTGCAGGCTGTGTCCTGTCCGAGTCAGAACCAAGTTGGATGGCTAGGGGATCCAATTCTGCAGGTTGTTTCAGGCAGATGAATTAGGATAGCAAGCCGATCCTACTGGTTGGACAGGGTTCCAAGATGGCTAGATTTGTGGCCCTCCATGGGGAGGTAGGACATTCTCCGTGTCCTGTAAGGCTCTGCAAGGTTCCTCTGGACCAAAAAGCAAGTCCAGCGCTAGACAACGGGGTCCAGGGGACAGTGTGCAACTCAGCTGGTCTTACATCAGAACAAATACACAACGTAACTTATCCAAAGATTTTTCGACTAGTTCACAATAAACATACTTTCCACATGCAAAAGTATGTGGAGAGATTGCACTCAATTTGACTTTTGTTATATTTACCTAATGATGTGTCCATTTCATTGATGGATTCTTGGAGGATACTGTTTTTCTTTTCTTTTAATTTTTCTTCTTCTTCTTTTTTAATTTGTAAGAAGAATTTCACTTAAATTTTTGGTAATTTTACAAATAAGTTGGAAGTTTACTATTTTCATTTCAAAGCACACTACCAGTAGATATGATTTTTTTTCTCTTTTCAAATCTCTATATAAATAATTACTACAAATAATTTTATTTGTTTCATTCCGTGGTTAAAGAGACACTGGGAGAAAGAAACCATCTCTGGGACCTACAGGACTGAATTAGTGAAGGGCTAACAAATTATCCTCTGACTTCTAACCTTTGGCATGGTTCCTCTCCACTGCACCCTCTCATTCAAGGTTAATGCATACAAACTAATAATAAATAAAAACGTGACACTCAAAATTATATTATCATGTCACTGATTTATTTTGGAATGGTGTATTTTACAATGAACCAAAAGTGACAGTCATATTAACAGAACAAGTTATTTTTCATGTGTAGTGTTCATTTATTAATTTATTGATATTATTGAAAAAATTCAACATGAGATGGATTGAATTCTATGTTCCTCAGATTGGTATGCATTAGGTAGGCTTTTGAGAGTTAATTCTAGAAGGAGGGATGAACCCACATGATTTACAATGTTTTCATAAGATGAGCTGAGTTTTACCCAGCAATCTGAGTAGTTTCAGGAAATACTTAATCAAACAATTCATCATCCTTTCCACGCCTTCTTAAAATGAAATGCTAAAATGTGAGAAAATTATTAGACAAATAGAATATTGATCTGTGTTCTGTTAAGTGGTTTAAATCTGTGATTACAGACATTGCAAATTTAATAAATGGCTGAAAACCATAGTCAAGATCAGTGTAAATGATAGTCCAAGAAAACTGAAAATATTTATTATGACCCATGAGGAAGTGTCAAAAGTAAAAACACGAGTTAAAAATAAATCAGTATACATACCATCTGGTTATAGTGACACACTTAAAGTGTCAAAGAACTGACAGGTAACCACAGCAATAGGCCATAAGAGTGATGGCCAAAGGAACTCAGTATATCAAGTTTCCCCAAAGTGAAGTGATCCATTCAGGGGAAATTCTGACATAAAAACATTTGGTTATGAGTGAACACAGCTAAATACTCAAGAAGAGAAATGTGATGGCCATATGTTATGTATAGGCTCCAGATTTTCTGATCGTTTTGATTTATTTATTCTTCTACCCATTGAATAAATATTTATTGACCATTTTCATGCAAAAACTACTATAGGCTTTGGTAACCTAAAACCAAATAACAAACTGGAGTAAAAAAGAATAACCTACAGAGGGGAAGATAAACATGAAAAATCTCTTGGGTAAGAAGACTGTTACAAATATATACCTTGGAAAATGACCCCCAAAATGTGGAAAAATACCAAAAAAGCTGACCATTGCTTATAAGATACACTTTTATCTCTGCTTTGAAAAATAAAGTATAGCATGTTTAATTTATTAAGTAACTGAATGTTAATATTTGTTCTATATAAATGGATATTTGTTAACATGTTTTATAGTACACATCAATAAATCATAGAAAACATGATTAATTTTTTGTATAAATTTCATAATACATGATATTTATAGTATATCATATCAGTAGCCAGGAATAAAGTCAAAATTGAAATACCAAACTATGCTCTGAGGTTGAGAAAGATGGCTTATCAGTTAAGACAGTTTTGTTTTGTTTTTTGAGGGAAACTGGGAAAGGAGAAATCATCTGGCATGTAAATAAAGAAATTACCATATATATATATATATATATATATATATATATATATAAAGACAGCTTGTAGTTGTTTGAAATGACCCAAATTCAGTCTCCAGTACTCATTCTGATGGAACACAACTGTCTTCAACTGTAACTCCAGCAGATTTGAGTCCCTCCTCTGGCCTACACAGACACTAATGTGCAAACAGCCACACACAAACATACAAATTATCTACATTTTAAAGTGTTTTCTACTGTAAGCTTATAATTTGTCTAATGCCATAGGCTGAAAACATTAAGCAAAACTATGGTAAACTAAAAAAAAGTCGATATTTTAAAATTTTTATTAGAAATATTGCTATCACTATTTCCATTGCATGATATAAGTAGGAAAAGTGAGGCTTCCCAATCTTAAATGTATTCTGACACTTAATTTAAAATTTGTTCTAGCTCAAAATTTAATTAACTGGTTTTAAATAACTAAACTTAAAAACTTTGGGTTTCATTTATGTTTTAATTGTATTTCATATGCATTGAGAAAAATAATTTCTAGGATTATAGTTTCATTGTCATGATATAATAAGGGGCATCTCTATGATCCAGTCCTCTTCAGATTGTGTTACAATATGTGTCATGCCATATCCACATACCACGAATAATATGAATTAACCCTATTTTCATATCAGCTAACAATGTGCATTTTTGTTTTCCTCCTTGTTCTAGGTTTTTGGGCAAACAATAGTTAGAAAACTGCTAAAAATTATTAAATAGTATGTTACTTTTCTTCCACTGTGATACAAGTTCTTACAAAAAGAACTTAGGAAATGAAGCCCTCATTTGCTTTATAGTTCCATACTGATGAAGTTGACCACAGCAGGTAAAGTATAAAACCAAGCATGGTGACCATGGCACCAGGGTCAGGAAGAAGGTTGATAACACTTTATTTTTTGTTGTTTTGTTTTTCGAGACAGGGTTTCTCTGTGTAGTCCTGGCTGTCCTGGAGCTCACTTTGTAGAGCAGGCTGGCCTTGAACTCAGAAATTCGCCTGCCTGTGCCTCCCAAGTGCTGGGACTAAAAGTGTGCGCCACCACCGCCTGGTGGATGACAACACTTTCATCCACACAAGTGAAACAGGATAGAGCAAGAAGAAGGTGACATTATAAATATTCAAAATCACCCCAGTGACCTGTCAGTAAAAGTAATGTTTATTTACCAAATGTAATTGTCTTCTCACAGAATTACATCTGAATAAACTCATCCTTTCTAGCTCTTTCTGAAATATGGCTAGCTTCTTCTTCTTCTTCTTCTTCTTCTTCTTCTTCTTCTTCTTCTTCTTATTATTATTATTATTATTATTATTATTATTATTATTATTATTATTATATTTCCTTTATTTACATTTCAAATGTTCTCCCCTTTCCTGGTTTTCTCTCTGAAAAAACCTCCTATTCTCTCCCCGCTCCTCTGCTCACCAACCCACCCTCTCCTGCTTCCTGGCCCTGGCATTCCACTATACTGGGGTATAGAATCTTCACAGGACCAAGGACCTCTCCTCCCCTTGATGATGACTAGGCCATTCTCTGCTACATATGCAGCTGTAGCCATGAGTCCGACCATGTGTTGGTTGGTGGTTTAGTCCTTGAGTGCTCCGAGGATACTAGTTAGTTCATATTGTCGTTCCTCCTATGGGGCTGCAAACACTTCAGCTCCTTGGATCCTATCTCTAGCTCCATCACTAGGGACCCTGTGCTCAGTCCAATGGATGTCTGTGAGCCTCCACTTCTGTATTTGTCTGTCAGAGCCTCTCAGGAGACAACTATATCAGGCTCCTGTCATCCAGCACTTGCTGGCATCCACAATAGTGTCTGGGTTTGGTAATTGTATATGGGAAGGATCCCCCATGGGGCAGTCTCTGGATTGTCCTTCCTTCAGTCTCTGCTCCACACTTTATCTCTGCAATTCCTTCCATGGATATTTTGTTCCTCCTTCTAAGAATTATCCACACTTTGGTCTTCCTTCTTGAATTTCCTGTGATTTGTTGATTGTATCTTGGGTATTCTGAGCTTCTGTGCTAATATCCACTTATTAGAGAGTGCATTCCAAGTGTATTCTTTTGTGATTGGGTTTCCTCACTCAGGATGATATTCTTCAAATCTATCCATTTCCCTAAGAATTTCAGAAATTCATTGTTTTTTATAGCTGAGTAGTACTCCATTGTGTAGATGTACCACGTTTTCTGTATCCATTTCTCTGTTGAGAGACATCTAGGTTGTTTCCATTTTCTGGCTATTATAAATAAGGCTGCTATGAACATGGTGGAGCATGTGTCCTTATTACATGTTGGAGCCTCTTCTGGGTATATGCCCAGGAGTGGTATAGCTGGGTTCTCTGGCAGTACTATGTCCAATTTCCTGAGGAACCGTCAAACTGATTTCCAGAGTGGTTGTACCAGCTTCCAATCCCACCAGCAATGAAGGAGTGTTCCTCTTTTTCCACCTCTCCAGCACCTGTTGTCACCTGAGTTTCTGATCTTATTCATTCTGACTGGTGTGAGGGTTGTTTTAATTTGGATTTCCCTGATGACTGAGGGTGTTGAACATTTCTTTAGGTGTTTCTCAGACACTTGTTATTCCTCAGCTGAGAATTCTTTGTTTAGCTCTGTACCCCATTTCTTAATAGAGTTATTTGTTTCTCTTGAGTTTTTTGTATATATTGGATACTAACCCTCTGTCAGATGTAGGATTGCTAAAGATCTTTTCCCAATCTCTTGGTTATCATTTTGTCCCACTGACAGTGTCCTTTGCCTTACGGAAGCTTTGCAGTTTTATGAGGTCCCATTTGTCAAGTCTTGATCTGAGAGCATAAGTTATTGGTGTTCTGTTTAGGAAATTTTCCTCTGTGTCCATGTGTTCAAGGCTCTCCCCCACTTTCTTTTCTATTAGTTTCAGTGTATCTTTATGTGGAGATCCTTGATCCACTTGGACTTGAGCTTTGTACAAGGAAATAAGAATGGATTGATTTGCATTCTTCTACATGCTAACTGCCAATTGAGTCAGCACCATTTGTCAAATATTAAGTGACCATATGTTTGTGGGTTCATTTCTGTCACTTCAATTCTATTCCATTGATCTACATGCCTGTCACTGTACCAATACCATGTAGTTTTTATCACAATTACTCTGTAATACAACTTGAGGGCAGGGATGATGATTCCACCAGAAGTTCTTTTATTGTTCAAAATATTTTTCACTATTCTAGGTTTTTTGTTAAAGAGATCAAATGAATAGAAATTGGAAAGGAAGAAGTCAAATTATCACTATTTCCTGATGATATGATAGTGTACTTAAATGACTCCAAAAATTCCACTCCTAAACCTGATAAACAACTTCAACAAAGTAGCTGGATATAAAATTAACTCAAGCAAGTCATTGGCCTTCCTCTACACAAAGGATAAACAGGCTGAAAAAGAAATTAGGGAAACAACACCCTTCACAATGGTCACAAATAACATAAAGTACATTAGTGTAACTCTAACTAAGCAAGTAAAAGATCTGTATGACAAGCACTTCAAGTATCTGAAGAAGGAAATTGAAGAAGATCTCAGAAGATGAAAAGATCTCCCATGCTCATGGATTGGCAGGATTAATATAGTAAAAATGTCTATCTTGTTGAAAGCAATCTACAGATTCAATGCAATTCCCATAAAAATTCCAACTCATTTCTTCACAGAGTTAGAAAGAGCAATTTGCAAATTCATCTGGAATAACAAAAAACCCTAGGATGACTAGATGCTTTAATTCAGCTTTTCTGGTAGAAACTGCTCTACAAAGTGACTGATTTAATCTGCTTTTTCTTGGCCTCCCACTGAATTACTCTGCTTTACTTCAAACTAACTTTGGCAATTTCTCCTAATCTTCTGGACTTCACAATTTCTGGCTCATTCTGTCTTCACCTGAAACCTGTCACTGGAAAAGTGTTTCCCATCTCTCTCTCCCTCTGAACTTTTCCCTTAAATAAACTCTCTTTACTGTTTGTTTTGAGAGTTGAGCAAATCTTTCTCTTTATCTGCCTCTCAAGAACACATGACTTCAAACATTGCTGCTTACTTCTACAAGGCAACCTTACCTTCATTGTTAGGGATTAAAGGTAAATGCCATCAAGATCTTTTTGGTGTTGTCTTTAATCCAAACTATTTTGTATGCATACCAATCTCATCATTACATTACCACGGAGAAGGAATAATTCCTCTTGCTGTTACAATATATAACTAAATATAACATTTTCTCCTCAGTTATACTTATTAGAAGACAACTAATATATAAAAAAGTCATCTTTTCTTTACAAATTTATTTGAATTTTATGTTTAATTATTTATTGGATTAGCATACATGGTTTTATTTATACCATTGCAATACAAAAACACAACTACTTGTTAGCCAGTTTCCTGCCTAACTGTGAAAAAAATTACTCAAGAGAACTTAGAAAAAGGAAGACTTATTTTGGATACTTCTTTCAGAAATTTTAGCCTCTGATTACTTGTTCTACTCTTGTGTCACATCACAGGTCCCAGTATAGGACAGTAAGATTTCAGCTTACCTGATAGTACGTGACAAAAGAGAAACAGAAAAAAGAAAAAAAACAACAAACAAACAAGCAAAGAAGGATCCAGATTAGGTCATGCACAGATCCTATCTGGGATACCTGAATGATCTAATTCTTCCTCCTATGTTCTATGTCCCTATAGCCCATGAACTCAGGAACATGGATTCTTTGATGAATCTAGTGCCTCAAAGACATCATCACCCATTAATAGCTCTATTTGTAGAGGACTGCCTTTCAACAAATGAGTTATGTGGGTGGCATTTTCCATAGCAAGCAACAATAACCGAATACAAAACTGCTCTTGACTGTTTATAGCCTATCTAACATTGGTTTTCAAGTGTTTCTGTTCCCACTGAAGTCATATCTATCAGTAAAAACATTTCAATTATTTTTACATAAACAGAATAAAGTCTTTGTAACCTTATTATCTTACTTTATTTCTGAACTTTTCTTCAGGAGAACAATTCTTAATCTTTTTAGTCATATTATAAATCATCCCTGACTCACAATTGAAAAGTAGAAAACATCAGTGCTAAATATTTGTTGAGGTTATATCATAACAGTGCTCACTAGCAAAGATGTGAGAATACTATGGTCATTGCTCATTCAGCCTAAGATTATATTTTGCAATCTAAAACTGGTCAGTTCCTTTCTAGCCCTAAAGAAGAAAATACACTACTTAAGCATTCTTAGGCACTGATAAATAATTAAAGTCAAATGTTTCTGCCAGACGAGTAGATAAAAAAACAAACTTGCAAAAAAAAAGATAGTACTATACTCCTATACTCTTTGGAACTATTGCTTAATTTAAAAACTTTACATTTATATTTGAAGAATTTTTAGCATTATCAAGATTGTAAGGATAAATAAGCCTTGGTAAAGTTTTCTGTATATCATGAGAATATTCATACTTTTATTCATATGGACAGTTTTCAGGGATATCAAATTATACTTCTGCAACTTTAATTGCTTATATTCTTTGTCATTATGTAGGCATCATTTAAAATTTATCTATGTTTAATTTAATATAAAATTTCAATAGTCATAGATAATTTAAATATATAAAAATATAAAATGATTATCATATAACTATAATGCATTGATATATTTAAATGTACTTGAATTAATTAAACATTATATGAGTATAAGTCTATTTTCTATTACCAATTTTGAATATATAAGCCATCATGAATAAAAGGAATCCCTATTTAGTGACAAAGTTCAGAACTGAAGAATCCATTACTTTCAGATACATATTAACTCCACATATTATTTGTCACCTATTGCATATAATACAAAACTTCAAAATTCATAGCCTTCGAATTGTAATAATATATCACATTCTAGTTTTTAATATGAAAATAGTATCTTATTATGAGCCATTTTAGTAATTTCTTAGAAACTTCAAATATATTTTGTAAATTTTTATCTCCTCTGTATATCCACCACATCCAGCATTCAGCCATTCCATTTCCACTTAACTTTGTTTCCTCATATTTGTAAAACCAAAGTCATTTTTATGTGTTTGGACATCAACTGAAGTATGTTAGACATAATAGTAATCTTATGTTTAAAGAAAACTAAATCTACCAAAATTTGCAGCTATTAATTTGAAATTTCTCCACTAAGTGTGGGGCTGCATGTCACCTTCAACCTTCAGGTTTGAAGTTTTAACTTTCCTGAGCAGATATTGTGCCTGCTGTCACAAGCACTGCGAGTCCATATGTGCAACTGCTCTATTGTGTACAAAAATGCTTTTTCCTTGTAATAATATACTGACTCTATGGGAAATAAATCTCATAGCTGCTTCTTTTATATCTAGTAAGAATATTGTTTGATGAAGTTTTAACAGTTTAAAAATGAAATTTCAAAAATTTTATTGTATGCTTATGTAATAAGCACATAATAGTTATCTGATGAAATATATTTCTTTCTAATAACATGAATTTATAATTATTTAGAACCAACATAAAGTATCCACAATTTTAGCAATAATAAGTTTTCTGTTTTAGTGTGCAGTGTTTGTGACAACATTCAGTTTCTTATTGAATTGCCTTGATGTTAATTCATATAAATTACATCAAAAGGTTTGCAAAAGGTCAGGTTTTTTTTTTTTTTCTGACAATGACTTTACAATAACAGCTTTAACTGCTCCTGATCTAACTAGCATCACACATTCACAGAATATCACTGTATTAGTGTACACTAATACGTGGTCAAAATACTAGTGATGGGTTCACTAATATGTTTTCATGCAGTATAAAAACTAATGAGTGGACATAAATGATTGTCATGTAGTGCCATCTCCACATTATCAAAGTGTTAAAATATAAGCAGAAAACATATCCATATACTGCTTTGTAAAGAGCACAACTATCAACTATGTTCACATGTTATTACCCAAATAAATTTGTGATATTTCTAAAGTTTAAAAAAAAATCTATTTCCTTTAAATAGATTTCCAAGATGGTTATAATTTGTAACATTAGGTTGCAAAGAAATCTTATATGTGAGTAATATATTAATAAAGTAAGGATTAGGTGTGGGAAAATGAGTCAGGGTATAAAAGCTCTAACCTTGAAAACTTGAATTTAATCCCCAAGACCCAAATGGTAAAAGTACAGAACTGTTTTCTCCAAGTTGTCCTTGTTGCATGCTTCCCCCACTTGTGCATGCGCGCACACACACATACACACACACACACACACACACACACACACACACGAGAGAGAGAGAGACAGAGACAGAGAGAGACAGAGACAGAGACAGAGATATATCATGACTATGAATGAAAAATAAAGTAGTAAATGTAAGAAAGCCTTTAAAATACTAAATGTAAGTTCTGTAGTTCTGTAATACATTTTCATGAAGTACAAGGACTGATGAAAAGATATAGTTGTAATATAATGACATCTCCATAGACAGCATATGTTACATACTCGACTTGAGCTTTGACTACAAATGCATTTAAACAATAGGCTAAATGAGTGGAAGCTCTTAACCTACAACATTATAGATGCACAAGTAACCTAATTAACAAATTTGATGGTGCTGTACTCCCACCCCTAGTTCATTCCCAATTCCATGGGCAGAGAATAAATGCTTTGTCTGAAAGCATTCAGTTATGATGCTCACTTCAATGCTGCAGTTTGCCTTGTTCAGCTGCTCATGCTGACCACTATCTCAGGATGCTACAAGTGCAATTATCTCCTTGCTCCATAGTACTCTAATTAAAGCCTACTATCTCACTGAGCTTTCCTACTAAAATCAATTGGAAACATCCCATCTGTGGAAGCTCATTTAAAATTTATTTCTTAATTTTGTGTAATTATACAAGAGGATTGAATGTACTCCAACAAAATCTTAGCTAAGCCTTGCCTATCATTTTTGACATAACAGCATATTAGTATACATTAGAGAGAAAAAATTAGTCCATAAAATTAGGCTCAAGAAAAAGCATCAGAGCATAGTTATTCAAATACATTCTTCAGTCTTCAGTTCATTACTTTCAAAGCACTCATCAATGTTTTTATCTCTATTCAGTACTATGGACAACTACTCTGTTTCAAATGATTTTAGTATTCAAAATTATGCAAATAATATTAACTACTCACTTCTAGAATATGTAAATACCATGTTTTAACTCTGGATATGATAAAATGTATAATTATACTTTAATTCTTTTAATACGATTTAATTCTTTATGACATCCTTTTATCTACATCATGAGGAAGTGACTTTATAACTATTTTGATCTTATTAAAGTAATCTTTATGACTTACCATGTAAAGCTTTATATATAGGGATAAATCATAAAGGTAATATTTTATTTATTGACTTCTGTGAACATCATGAATTCATTGTAAAGCTTTATAACTGACATTGACATTGATTTTTGTAAGATCTATGTGTGTATGTATTCAGGTAGTATATTTTTCTCTATGTGTTTATGCACATGTACATGCATGTATTTATATGCATGTGTGTATATATATATCTAGATATCTACTTTTATGTGTATGTATTGTCTTAGGGTTTTCATTGCTTAGAAGAGACACCATAACTAGACAACATTTAACAGAGGATGGCTTACAGATTCAGAAGTTCAATCCACTATCATGATGGCAGGAAGCATGGGGGTATCCAGGCAGATATCTTGATCTGAAGGCAGTCAGGAGAAGATTGGCATCCTTACACAGCTAGGAGGAATATCCCTTAAAACCCATCACCACCTTGACTCACTTCCTCCAACAAGGTCACACCTCCTAACAGTACAACTCACTGAGCCAAGCATAAGCAAACCACCACATTCCATTCCCTGGTCCCCATAGGCTTCTTCAAGCAGATGAGTCTGTGGGGGTCATACCTATCCATAGCTTAATGCAAAATATGTTTAGTTCAATTTCAAAAGTCTGATAGTCTATAAGAGTTACAAAACTGTTAAAAAGTCCAAAGTTCATGATTTCTTCTGAAATTCAACCAATCACTTAACTGCAATCCCTTATAAAACCCAAATCAAAAAGCAGACCACATACCTCCAACATCACAGGGTATACATTACCATTCCAAAATGTCATAGTGATGAAAGACTGGACCAAAGCAAGACCGAAACTCAGCTGGTCAAACTCCAAGCTCTGCATCTCCATGTCCAATATCAAAGAGCTCTTTAGATCTCCAGCTCCTTTTATCCTTGTCAGTTGCTGTTGGTGGATCAGACATTCAGCAGCAAAGAGCTTTGTTCTCTTGGGATGGTTCCACTCCCTGTTGGGAGCTTTCCTTGGCAGATATCCTATGGCTTTGACATCTCTTAACATTTGGGTATCCTGTTAGGGTCCAGCGATCACCTCACAAACCTCAGGAACACCAATCTCAGTCAGACAGGGATAGACTATTGAGCAGACACCACCCTAGAACTGATCAGCCAGGGCCATGGTCCAGGTTTGGGAACTGAACCATGACTATGAATTAAGATCCTACAGTGTTTTTAGCCTAAAATCCACAAAAATCTGTGCCAAGTGATTCTGCTAATCAGAATTGTGGAAATAGGGATTTCCTTAAGAACATGTCTTTGTTGTTCATTTATCCTGCTACCATTGGTGGGGTATTCAGCTGTGGTAGGGGACTTACCTTGTCTAATATCCATGTTTTAACCTGTCTATGAGGACATCAGTTACATTCGTACATGTCTCTACCTGACAAGTAGGATGTCAGTTTCCAGGGAGGTCTTGGAAACTTAAACTGACCACTATTCAAAATGGAACTCTTATTTGAAATAGTTTTTTTTATATTGGTACAGGTGTCTCTTTATGTTGGTGTCCATCCCAGGGGCAGCTTATACAGTCAAAGCAGGTGCTTATACAGGTGCTGGAAGTGCTGTTGGGTTGTTGGTTCAGATCCAGTCCATCTAGGCCTTAATATTTTACCTAGGCCCTAACAATCAAAGGCAACTTCAACTCTTTGTTTTCTTTTTTATTAATAAATTATTTTATTTATTTACATTCCAAAAGTTGTTCCCCTTCCTAGTCCCCACTCCCCAAGTTCTTCATTACAACCCACCTCCCCCCATCTTTAAGAGGCTGTTCCTCCCCTACCCACCAACCCTTACCTCACCCCCACCGACATCCCTCTTCCCTAGAGCATCAAGTTTCCACAGGATTAAGCACATCCTCTCCTACTGAGGCCAGAAAAAGCAGTCATATGCTACACATGTGCCTGGAGCCACAAGTCCATGTCTGCTCCTTGTTTGGTGGTCTAAGCAGCTTCCACATTACAGCTTCTTATTCCAATGTCTGAGATCCACACATGTTCTTCTGGGCTCCTCCAAAGAGATTTGGCTCACTCCTTCAGCTCTGCCCTCTGTAGCACTCCAGGGTCAGGTTGACTCTACTCCACTGTTGCTGCTATTATTGTTGATCATCCCATGGTACTCCTCTATAGTACTACAATACTCTGAGATTTGTCCACTACAACTAGGCTTCACAAATAGCCTCTCATAGGCTCCCTTCATGGTGCCAAGCCTCAATTTCTTTTCATGATGCTTTCAGTCCTGAGCTGTTAACAATTGTAACTGAGTTTGCACTGTCACCAATGAATGACCTTTCTTGGCCACTCACAGTGCTAAACCTCAGCTGTTCTACATAATTCCTGCATGTCCTCAAAACCAGTATCACCTGAGTTACTCTTACACATTACCAGGTCTAACTACAGCACAGGTACAGCATTGATTATCCCTGTAATACAGCTTCCTTCTGCTCCCAGAAAACACTTGCTAGAAGAGTTCACCTTAAGTGATTCTGGTTTCTTTTTAATCACCACTAATTTCTTAGCTCTGACTAACTAGCATCAATTGTTCCAGTAACCCTTCTATTATTAACCATGATGTCAGAGCCACATGGTAGAAGATGCTGAATTCTGCTGCTTGCTAGAACATCCCACAATTATTTGATTATCACCACCATTTTTCTGTTTTCCAACTCCTTCACTGCCTAACCTTAGGTGTCATGGAACTTGCTCTGTAGATTAACCTTGAATTCAGGAATTTACATGACTCTGTCTCCTGAATGTTAGGATTAAAGGCATGTATTACAACACCTGTACTTAAACTTTTCTTTACCTGGAAATTTCTTGGTGCCAGGCTGGTCTTGAACCCAGAGATCTGCTTGCCTCTGTCTTCTGGGATAAAGGAGTGTATTACCATGTTTGGGCCTAAGTTTTTCATAGCCACTATGCCTCAATACATGGATCAAGAGCTTGTGTCCTCCAGCTGCCAGATCTGGATCATTGGTGAGCTCTCCATTTCTGGATTGTAGTTCATTCCAGATCAAAAGTACAATGGAAACAGTAACTACTTCGTAAGAATGCCTAGCATGATATAACTATCCTTTGTTCAACTGCAAATACATAGATAATAAGCTTAGGTGGATGTGATCTTTTCCTGAGATCACTACTCCCTTAATCTGTTAATCTCCTTGAATACAGGATTCAGCTCCATTTTACTTCTTGGTGCCCCTTTGTTGCTTGAACCATACATTTTGTAGTTTTTCTTTCTAAGCTTCCTACATTTGATCAAAGTGCTCTTCATGAAATTAAACCAGAGGACAATATCTATTCTGGGCTTTTGTGAGACTTCCTTTGTTGGTGGGACTAATCTGATTCTCTACACCTTAGCCTCAGACTATTCAGACAAGGGCAAAAAGCAGCTACATTCTTCACAAACCACAAGTCTACGCCTACTCCATCAAGGCCACATCTCCTAAAAGTGTCAATCCCTGGTCCAAGCATATTCAAACTAACACATGTATGTTTATTTGTTTATTATGTCTGTGCACATGCACATTTGTATATGAGTATATGTGTGTTTGTGTTGGCTAGGTTATTCTTTTTTGTCAACTAGACATAGGGTCCTCTGAGAAGGAACCTCAACAGAGACAAACCATCTGATTGGCTTGTAGACAAGTCTGAGGGAAAATTTTCTTAATTAATTGTTAATGTAAAAAAAAAAAAATAGTCTAATGTGGGTGTTCCGTTCCTCAAAAAGTGATTCTGGGATGAAGCAAGCTCATCAGATCAAGGAGAGACAAGCAGTAAGCAGCTTTTTTTTTAATTAGATATTTTCTTTATTTACATGTCATATGATATCTCCTTTCCCTATTTCCCATCCGAAAAAAAAAATAAAGAAAGAAAAACAAAACAAAAAAAAAACAAGGAAAAAAAAAAAAACCCTGTCTCTTCCCCCTCCCCCTGCTCACCAACCTGCCCTCTCCTGCTTTTTGGCTCTGGCATTCCCCTACACTGGGGCATAGAATCTTCACAGGGCCAAGGGCCTCTCCTTCTATTGATGACCCACTAGGCCATCCTCTGCTATACACATGCTGCAGGAACCATGAGTCCCACCATGTGTACTCTTTGGTTGGTGGTTTAGTCCCTGGGAGCTCTGAGGGTACTAGTTAGTTCATATTGTTGTTTGTCCTAAGGGGCTGCAAACTGTTCAGCTCCATGGGACCTTTCCCTAGCTCCTTCATTGGGGACCCTGTGTTCAGTGCAATGGATGGCTGTGAGCCTCTACTTCTGTATTAGTCGGGCACTGTCAGAGCTTTTCAGGAGACAGCTATATCAGGCTCCTGTCATCCAGCACTTGCTGGCATCCACAATTGTGTCTGGATTTGATTGAAAGTGTGAAGGATTCCCAGGTGAGGCAGTCTCTAGATGGTTTTCCCTTCTGTCTCTGCTCCATACTTTGGCTCTGCAGCTCCTTCCATGGGTATTTTGTTCCCCCTTTTAAGAAGGAATGAAGTATCCTCATTTTGGTCTTCCTTCTTCCTGAGTTTCTTGTGGCTTATGGATTGTACTTTGTGTATTCCGATCTTCTGGGCTAATGTCCACTTCTCAGAGAATGCATACCATGTGTGTTCTTTTGTGACCTTCAGGTTCTTGACTTCAGTTTTTACCCTGACTTCTCATCATGATGGGCTAAAGATTGTAGTGATACAAAGAATCCTTTCCTACAAAAGTTGCTTTTTGTCAGTTTTTATTACAGTATAGAAAGTAAACTAGGACTGTGTGTATGTGTGTGTGTGTGTGTGTGTGTGAGTGTGTGTGTGAGTGTGTGAGTGTGTGTATGTGTGTGTGTGTATGTGTGTGAGTGTGTATGTATGTGTGTGAGTGTGTGAGTGTGTGTGAGTACGAGTGTGTATATGTGTGTGAGTGTGTATGTATGTGTGTGAGTGTGTGTGAGTGCGAGTGTGTATATGTGTGTGAGTGTGTATGTGTGTGTG
>JADRCD010160383.1:0-20978 GCA_019843815.1 Montemys delectorum | reverse complement strand
TCTCTCTCTCTCTCTCTCTCTCTTTCTTTCTTTCTTTTTTTTTTTCTTTCCCAACTACTGGGATTAAAGACATGTGCCACCATTGCCCAGCTCAATTCTACTTTTCTCATCTTCTGATTGAATTCCTCTGCCTGGCATCATATTAACTTTGGCAATACACTCTAATTCTTTGGGTCCTTCTCATTCTCTGGCTACTTCTGTCTTCAACTGTGTCTTATTCTCTCTGTAACCTGTCACTCTAAAACTGTCCTATTAAAATTGCCACCTACATACCACCTACCACATACACTTTTTTTTCTCTCTCTCTAGCTATTCTTAAGTAGTTCTTTTCCTCTGCTCTTCTCATATGAGTTAGGCATATTCTATCTCTCACTCATTCTGTCAAATCTTTCTCTGAATTTTCACTTTGTCTGCCCCTCAGTTAGATATCATTTTCAAACATGGCTTCTTCCTCCTATACACTAACTTGATCTTCATTGTTAAGGACTAAACATGTATTTTAAGGGCATGTATGTGTTTCATTTACATGATACTGTAATTCAGGGTGTATCTGAATTCTAGCCAGATCATATCTTTGGATGTGATCTTCTTGCCAGAGCAGCCATGTTGATGTATTAAAACTCCTCTATATTTCTCAAGTTACTGCTTCAGTTTCTGTCCTGATTTCTCTCAATAAGACAAAATATCCAACCAGCTGAAATGTATTCTTTCCTCTCCCAAATTACTTTTTGTCAGGTTTTTGTTGTGGTTGTTTTCTTTTGTTTTGTTTTAGAGCAACAGAGATAAAATTAGAGTAGACATCCTGAGTTTATGTTTGGCCTTCCTATTCATCTGCACAGGTAACCTAGCCATCCATAGATCTGTGAACTGGAGATTCATGTTCACATTGGTTGTTAGGGCTAGCCCTGATGTCAAAACACAATGTGCAGGAAATGAAGGAAGGAAGTTGAGTTGTAGCCAACAGTTGTAGCTATTTTTCTATAAAATATAACATACTTTAGAGTTGTTCTTCATTGAAATAAACTGATCAAGTCTTTGTGTCCTTCCATATGTGTCCTCTTGACTTTGGGGGTGTCCATAGAGGTGGTAGGTGATCCAGCAATAGAAACCACTTTTGGAGAATTTCACATGGAAAGACTCTGTCAACAGTACAACAGTAATCCAGTTGTTGAGTTCTTTCTTAAAATAAATAGTTTTTCACATATGACCACTTAGTATTGAATCACCAGTTGGCAGCTTAGTTCCTGGAAAAGACCATTTCTGCACTCTCAGCACTCCTTACTTGCCTGTAGTTCTTTGTGTAAAGTTTTGGCCTAATGGTCTTTAACCTCCTACAGACTGAAGAGATTGTATTTACACACACACACACACATATATATATGTGTGTGTGTGTGTGTGTGTGTGCATGTGCATGCGTGTGTGCATATACATATTCACATGTTCATGTAGCAATAATTAGTTTTTAAAAGAAGCCATAAATTTGAGAGAAAGCAAGGAGTATGGCTTAAAGAAAAAGGGAAGAGGAATTAATGTAATTATAATCTAAAAAAAATTAGCAAGTATGAAAAGATACTAACTTTAAAATATTAAAAAGGATATAATATAAATAATATAATATAAACAGAATATTTTATAGTATACCATCCTCTCCATTATACCATATTTTCAATCTAACCTTTAAAATCTGTTTATTTCAGTTATTGAGGTCTATTAATGTGTGTGTATGTGTGTGTGTGTGTGTGTGTGTGTGTGTGCATGTGCGTGTGCGTGTGCGTGCACGTGCACATGTTCAACTTGAAGAGGAACTGTCCTTTCCTGGATTGGCAATTTCTAGAGAGCAAAAACAGCTTTACTCTGAATAAGATTTCCGTATATAGACCAATCATACCTTAGTATTCCATATATATTTAAGGATATTAAGATCTTGCAGTTCAAAACTCTTTCTCTTAGATCACCCCAAGTCTTATCATTTATCAATTATAGACAAGCACCATGGCTCATATTCACTTACATTATTTAATAAAACACTAAGCTTCCACACATTTGCACTTCATTTTTTAACATTAATTTTTATGTCTATTATGTTTAATCTAGTTCAAAATAACATTATTAGATATTGATATAAACAGGTTATGTTTAAAATCTTTATATTCTTTTGGCCATGATGAAATTTGTTATTTCTATTTTTTATTTATATTTTCAATGTAAACTTAAAGATTAAGTCTCCAGTAAAGATATATCTATATAGCTCAATGCCTGCTCCTTTTAAATAGCCATGTTCTGAGTGAGAAAACTAATTTATCAAACAATGAATAAGTGGAAATAATTGAATAATTTAAAAGAGAGCTATTATTAAAAATATATCTAAACTAATGTTTGTTGAGAGAAAAATCAGTACTCATCAAATCTTGTGTTTAAATGACTTAAGCACATTTATATGTCCAGTTTAGGGATATATACAACAATACAATAATTAAATAGAGAGCTAAAACATGAATCATTTAATGAAATGCTGTAGGAATTCCCATGTTTCTTTGGGGTTATTGTACCTTTGACAAAAGAGGTAATTTAAAATCATTAAAAGTGAATATTATTTCTGCAATCAGGGTTTCTATGGAGCCAGTTTTATTTTATTTAATATAGTTTCTTTCACAGTAGTAAGCAATAATGCTTTGCCCTGAAAGTTCCTGGGGAAACAAATTTAATTTCTTTTTATTAGAATTTTTTATTTTCTTTGTGAGCCACAAACACTTGAGGGTTAGGTATTTGCCTCACACAGAACATTTTAAAAATAAGTGCACTGTAAAAAACAAGCACAATGCTAAAATTAGATGTTTACCAAAAATTCAATGGCCCCAAACATTGTTCATATAAAACAGATTTCCAGTTATATTCCTGCTTCATTATCAGAGAAGATATTTTATTTACCTAATTTACTGAAATAGATCAGTACAAAAGCCAAGCATTAAATTGTCAATATTAAGATGGCATTTTAAGAATTTGAAAGTAATTTAAATTTAATTAAGTGAAATAGAATTTGAGGAAAGCAATTATTTTACTCATGGTGACATTTAAATGATAATGCTTACTATAAATGTACTGTTAGATGAATCTTTTTCAAATCTTTTAAATTTTAAAATAGATTTAAAGCACTCAAATTGAGGTATGGTTTCTAAAAGATATCAAATCCTTTGTTTTTTTCTTTTCATCATAATTATGAAAATTTTTTCAATATTGGTCACACACACCTCAAAATAAATATCTTAAAATTAATTATTTAGAAATAAACTAAACTTTAGTGATTGATATATTCACTGTATTGTTCAGTTTGAGTGTTGGATTATAAGAAAATCAGGTATTAAGACACAAATTACCAGTGTTGGTTGTATATGAAAGCAACCAGTTTTCAAATGCAGAATTTACGAATACATTTATTTATTTTTTTCAAGAACACCTTTAGTTTCATTTTTGTCTCTGAGATAAACACACTCAGTAGTGTGAAACAGCATAGATAGATAGGAAAGGATTTATTTAACTTCTAAGTCCAGGTGGGAAATCCAGAGTTCTAGGAGCTTGTGTCAGATAGTCCATCAAATCCAAAGTCAAGAGAAGAGATAAACAAACAGATTTATGCTTTGTCCTTGCTTTCATCACCCTTATAGAATTCAATATTTCTGCATAAACAATGGTATTGCCCATGAAAGGCTGAGTCTTCTCAGAAAATTAACAATCAAGATTTCCTCTCACAGGTATGATGGAATGGCCAACTTGGTATTTCCTCATTAAGACTCTTCCAATTCTAGGTTATGTTAATTATGTTGTTGTGATAAAACATCATGAGGAAGGCCTATGTGATATAGAAAGGCTTTCTTTGGGCTTATAGTTCTAGAGAGATGTATTCATCCTTGGAGAAGAATGGAACCTGAAACAGGATGCTGATAGCAATTATTGTTTACTATAATCATGAAAGAGAAAACAACTCTCAAAGGTTATCCTCAGTAACATACCTCCTCCAGCAAGGCTACATCATTTACTAGTCCCCAAATAGTGCCATCAACTGGGAACCAAATGTTTAGACCCCTAACACTAAGACTAAGGGGGCTGTTCCCATTAAGGTAGGTACCTTAGTCAAAATTCAACAGAACAGAGATGCCTAACAAAGTCTTGCTTTGTTCTGAGCCATTGCTTGATCTCCAAAACCTCTTCTGTGGATCAAGTTCAGTGAAAGACACAGAAAACACACAGCAGCTTTGACATCTGCAAACATCTAGAAAGAATCCTTAAGAACAGCTACAATGGCCCCAAATCACATATCTGTTCTCATATTGTTTGTGAATTGTTTTGACTGAGTAATGTCAGATTCCTAAACTAAACATTAATATTTTCAGGTATAGGACCTCAGAGAATGATCATATCATAAGTCAGGGGCTTTATGAAGTCAACTGTGTTAGTCTGATGTTGTTACAGAACAACTAATCAAATATGGATGGTGTTATTAGGCACAAAAATAATTAACACAAAAATAGTGATAAGAACAGGACACAGAAACTGGCCAGGTAAGAGATAGTGAAATTGACTGAAAGTTCAAGCTAAGATCTCAGGTTTTTTTTTTTAATTTTATTTTACTTTTTTACTTATTCACTTTACATCCTTCTCACTGTCCTCTTCCAGTTCACCCCCTCTCAAATCCTTCCCCCTTCATGCTGCTCCTTCTTCTCTGGGTAGGAGGAGGGTCTCCCTCAGTATTGCCCTACCCCTCTTGGCATTCAAGTCACTGCAAGGCTAGGCACTTTCTCTCCCACTGAGCCTAGGTAAGTCAGCACAACTAGAAGAACATATCCCATGTACAGACAAGAGCTTTTGGGATAGCCCCCATTCCAGTTGTTCAGGACCAACATGAAGACCAATCTGCACATCTGCTATATATGTGCTGTAGGCCTAGGTCCATCCCATTATGTTTTTTGGTAGGTCACTCAGACTCTGAGAACTCCAAGGGTCCAGGTTAGTTGACTCTCTTGGTCTTCCTGTGGAGTTCCTATAGCCTTTTGTGGCTCACAGTCCTTCTTCCCATTCTTCCCTAAGAGTCTCAGTTCTTAAGGGGGAATGTTACAGGTATGAGAGGCTTAGAGGCTATTGAGGATAACTTCTCCCACAGGCTGAACCCCACCCCTTATTTGCCTGGTAACATTACAAACATCACAACTACCTCTTCTTAGGACTTTAGATACGAGAAGGAATGCTTGATGTGTTCCAGGGTGTTTTGAGACCTAAGAGAATGGAATCTGATTTCACTTCGGGCCGGTTTGTGAAGATGTGACTTTTGATCGACTCCTAAGATTAAAATATTGTCTCTTCCCCTAAGAGTTAATCCAGCGAGGTTGAGGAGTTAGGTGGAGTAATTACCCATTTAATGAGGTGATGTATTCTTCCACACAGCGACTTAGAAGGCTTTCCCCTCTTGTGGGGCAGTGGTGGCGCATGCCTTTAATTCCAGCACTTGGGAGACAGAAGCAGGCAGATTTTTGAGGCAGCCATGTCTACAGAATGAGTTTCAGGACAGCCACAGAGAAACCCTGTCTCCTGTCTTGAGAAACCAAAAAGGAAAAAAAAAAAAAAAGTAAAGTACTGCTATCCCTGACTATCTTTAGAATTCTAATTCAACTTGCCATTTTCCTTCTTCCCCTTGTTTATTTCCTTCTCTTTCCTTCAGACACTAACCAAAGCCCTAAGCATACTTTCCCTAACACGCTGGGCTTTCTCTCTTCTTTGAGGTTTCTCTTTCCTCATATCACTCAGGTGCTTGCCAAACTCCACTGTTGAACCTGCTGGCTTTCTCATACCCTAAGTCAAAAAGCGGGCATTGTCTCTAACTCTTCTCCATCTTCCTCCTCCTGATAGATTCCTGCATTTTCATCTTCTCTGTCCCTTTGCATTGTTCCCAAACACTAATAAAATTATCATCGAGAAATCTTTTGAATAGTTTTTTTTAGTTTTTGAGGTTTTTTTGATTCTTTTGTTGTTGCTTTTTTTTGTTGTTCTTTTGGGGTTGTTTGTGTGTTTGTTTGTTTGATGTGTGCGTGTGTTTGTGTGTCTATGTCTTTCTGTGTGTCTGTTTTTTATTTATTTGTTTGTTTCATTAAAGATACTAAGAACCTGAAAGAGAACTTTGATTTCCTGGGCAGCAAAATGTACTGAAGTAAGATTATGGAAAGTGCCCTAAAAGAAGACACCTCAAACAACTGAGAAGTAACTACAGTGACAATCCCTCCACTACCTTGATTTTGAGCTTTGATCTACTGAAATGTGGGAGAGGGTGTGCAGTGAAGTTCCTTCAACACCCAAAGTGTCTATTTTGTTGAGGTAGTCCTAGAAAACTACTACAGAATATAGTTAGTTAATTCGTAATGTTGACTGTTAATTATGGGCAAAATTATCTAGACTGACCCAAGCAGATATAATACAGCAATACCAGGTTATATACCTTGCCTAGAAACTATAAGATGAAATCATTTGAGCTCATCTAAATAAAATTCAGACCCATTGATGGCACACATACTATAGTATTTTATTTTCATAATTCAGATATTTTAACCTAATGCATGTACATAACATTTGTGAGAAAGAGTGCTTCATTTTTATGTGAATTTTAAGATATTTAAGATCATAATGTGTTATGGGAATTATTAAAAAATTAATCCACCCCACAAACTCACTTTCCCGCTGTGCAACATTCTTGTGCTGGTACTGTCCGGCCACAACACTAAGTTCCAGTGAGTTCTTGCTATTTTCTCCTAGCTGGAAGCAACATCTCACTCACATGCAACACTTTACATACCCCCACAATCATTCATCTAGCTAGCACATAGTACCCGGTAGATAATGCATGACTCTTAAGGCTTTAATATCCAGTCAGGTTTATATACTAATAAAATCACAATTTACAAGATGCCAATACAATAATTTCAGAACCAAATGATAAAGACAATATTCTAACCCAATTAATCAATTTTGCAAAAACCTTTGCTTGGTTGTATAACCACACAAGGTCTGACTCTTCATCATCCTCTGACTCCAAGAGGAAACTCCTTCTTCTCCTGCTCCCTGACTTTGATCCTCCTCCAACTCTAGCTCCAACTCTCTATTCCTGTCCAATCACAGGCCTGTCACTGCCCTAATGTGATTGGACAGAGAAAATGCTGCAACAATGATCCATTTTATTCAGATATTGAAGCTCACATAATACATTCATAATATTACATGTGCACTTAATAGGTTTGAATCTATGAAGTAACTTTAAAAACGTGTTCAAAACAGTAGAAACACAACATGATAAAAATCTGGAGAATCATATGGGGAAGATGTAAGATTCAATATAGAGCGCTATAGTGATAAGTACCACTGATGTGTGTTTGGAATATCTTAAGACTAGTATATGTTTTACTGGGTATTTACCTGTAGTGCTGAATACATTGATGTATGCATCTCCTTCATTTTCCACATACATACACTACTGGTCTCTCATTATATAAGAATTTCTGAATTGTACAACATTCTACTGAGTATTGTAGGGTAGAGGTCAAATTGTACATGAGTACACCAGTAATGTATTCAGTAGCTTTTCTGGGGAATCTCCAATAATTTTAATTTTAACTTATATAAATATTAATATATTACTTATGTCTATAGATAAGAAATAAATAACCACAAAATAAGTTGGTTTTTTTTTTTTTTTTTTTTTTTGAGATAGTGTTTCTCTATGTAGCCCTGGCTGTCCTGGAACTCACTCTGTAGACCAGGCTGGCCTCAAACTCAGAAATCCGCCTGCCTCTGCCTCCCAAGTGCTAGGGTTAAAGGCATGCATCACCACAGCCCGGCTAAAATAAGTATTTTTGAAGACACCTTAATCTCCAAATTGTGATGTGTCAGTTAAAGAAATTATATAGCATCATATAATCTTTCCTGTTTAAAAAATGAGAAAAAGTTATGATAACCAAACTTAAGTTTGTTCTAAGTAATGTCAAAAATTAATATTATTCAAACTTGACTTGGTGTATTATCTGTTTGAGACTGCTCATGTAATATTTTGTCTTTATGTGTAGGTGTACTGGCTAGTTTTGTGTGTCAACTTAACACAAACTGCAATTATCACAAAGAACAGAGCCTCCCTTGAGGAAACACATCCATGAGATCCAGCTGTAAAGCATTTTCTCAATTAGTGATCAAGGGTAGGAGAGCACAATCCATTGTGGGTGATGCCATCCTTGGGATGATAGTTTTGAGTTCTATAAGAAAGCTAGCTGAGCAACCCAGCAGAAGCAAGCCAGTAAGTAACATCGCTCCATGGCCAATGCATCAGCTGCTGCTTCCAGATGTACTTGAGTTCCAGTCCTGACTTCCTTTGGTGATGAACAGCAAAGAAGAAGTATAAGCTGAATAAACCCTTTCCTCCCCAACTTGCTTCTTGATCATGATGTTTTGTGCAGGAATAGAAACTCAGACTAAGGTAAATTATGATTGTAAAAAAAATGGAATTTGACCTGAAAAAGTTAACAATAAACAGAAACTCATTATCAATTCTAAAAAGCTACTAAATGTTACCATACTATTACTAATCTATTATTTTTATGTTAGAAATGATTTTCTTGAAAAACATGACAATTTAAAGTCACATTTTCAATTGTTAATGTAAAGCAATTTGCTGAACTGAAAGATCATTATTGTATCTTTCAACACAGAAAAATTATGAGCTTATTACAATAAAAGTAATTTGTGCTTAAAATTCTTCTGCCATTTTGCATAAGTATCTTTAGTGATCTAAATGCAACACATTAAATGTATAAAAATCTATTATAAAGTATTTTTGGTCTACTTCATTTCATTCTTCAAAAGTAGTCACATTTATCATATCTATAAAACATTGCCATAATTATTCATGTTCATATTTTTATACTTTAGTCAAATATGCATTAAAATAATAATATAAGTATTAATATAAATAATATAATAAGTCCAATGTTCTTTCATAAAAAATGAGTAAAGATTGATGTTACTTTAAACCTAAGCTGATATTATAGTCAAATTCTTTTCCTAAAACATAACTGGCTATACAAAAACTGAGAATATTGCAACATTCTCTGTCTTCTGTTATGTTATTCTGACTAAGTATAATGTTATTAATTAACCAATGAAGAGCTTCTGTATGAAAATAAGTTGTAATTTAGTTGGTGCCACGAATAATCAAGAATAGCCTTTCCCTTTTGATAAAAAACGTGTAAAGCCAATGACTTTTGAAACCAATGACTTTACGAGTTATATTCCCTAAAGTTTCCGACTAGATATTAACTAAAATGAAAGAAAAATAATATTTTCCTGCCATACTATTTTTCCAGGATCTGCCTGTGGACAAAAGTCTTAAGAAAGGCTTTGAGCCTAGAATCAATTCTGTCCTTTATTACTTGACACCTAGGTCTTTCATGAAACCTTTTCAATTGAATTGCACTGTTTAAAAGATCTTACCTCCCAGAGAAGTCTACCATTTTGTTAAGTCTTATATCTACAAATTCCAATGTAGATGGAAAATAACAGTTTAACTAGATTATCTCCTTTTTGTCCTCTGAAATAATCCAAATGCTGTCATGAAAATTACTAATATGTTTAAGCCATTTTTTCCTATCGCTATTTTTTACTAACTACTGACAAATGGAAAGCACTTAGGGAATTGGAATGGCAGAATGAATTGAAAAGTAAGCGTAGGCATTTTAAGAAAAATGTTAACATAGAGAAATAAATTTTCTTTGTAAAAGAAGTAAGTGAATACATTACATCTGTTTCCTATTGGCATTTGAGATTGGCTTTTTATTCTGCCACACATTCTTTTAGTGAATTTGACACATGAAATTCAGCTGCATTTCTTTTCATCATTTTAATTTGAGCAACAATCACAGCTAGTCATTATTATGTTAATTTTAGTAAAATAAACCATTAAGTCTCCCCAAGATAAAGTAGCTATAAGTTATTAAAATAGCCTTCCTTTCTCATTGGAATTACTAATTGTTTAGGTTTAAACTTCATCACATTATCTAAGAGACTCTCTGAGAATAAAACCTTAAGTAAATCTTAATTACTAATAAAAGATTTCTGTGATTATTGAAGTACTCCTTCTTTTTGTTCAAATTCTCCTGGGTTGTCATATGAAAGCTGAGTGGGAGTAATGCCAAAATATCAATTTATTGGAGTGAAGGTGATAGCTGTGGAGTTGCGCTAATGAAGTCTCATTTTAGTATTCTGAATACAAACATAACCATGCCGTTATCTTCCTGCTTAGGAAATGGCCAAATAGTTTACAGTCAAATATAAAGTATTTTTCATCATTCAAAATATCTTGTATTGGCTATTTGCACATTTGCAGTTAAAACTTACTTTAAGTTTTTCTTGATGGTTAATCCAAAAAAAAAAAAAAAAAAAAACCCTCAAGAATTGAAAACAAACCATGGCTGCTTAGTAGATAACTTTAGCTTGCTTGCAGACACATGCAAAGCTACTTTTCCTGTACAACACACAAGTGTCCTTATAGGGATGCTGCCGTATATTGCAGGACAAACTATTCTGAGATAATTAATAATCAAGATAATCCACCTCAGACTACTCCACTTTGCAGGATGATTTAGGGGATGTCTTAACTGAAGTTAACCTTTCAGGTGAATCTTGGCTATATCAATTTCAGAATCTAATAAATCATATAAATTATCTTTGTAGTATACATTCACTCTTTCAGTTATACTGTCATAGAAAACACAGATTAACCTACATTCATTATTGCTTTGATTTTTCATATTTCTCATATCTGTCTGTAAGTGCCAAACTGAAACAAGATTGTGAAATCAAACCAACCAAAATTCTTACTAGGAATTAAACATTTATGTTGATATTTAGGCTTACACTTTTGTTTCCATGAGAATCTAACTGTTTATAGCAAAATAAACACAAGACCAACAAGTGTGCATCACACTCAATAACATTTGATTTCACAGTTTGTAAGTGATACAACTGACTCTTAAAATTCATGATTCTCAATCTGAACAATGGAATTCTTTGTCTAATAGGCATATGAAATATTTTCTTATGAGTGACCTTACAGCATGAGAGAAATTTGGATCCAAAGAAGGTTTCCTAGCATTCTCCAGAAAATATGTTGAAAATTCTTTACAAGCAAAGAAAATTCACAGTTAAATTATGACCTTCTTAAATTAAATTAGGTCATCTGTCATTATAAGCTCATCATAGTAGAAAACTGTAGGGACAACGGAATGCAGTACCAGCGCAGTCTTCAGGATAAGGAAAGAAGATTCTCCTAATTGAAATTTTAAAAAAAAATCTGGGAAGATTTGAAATTGATTTTAATAAATCTCACAGCACGATGGATCAGAAGAATAATGTGAGAATATGACTTCTCACAATGTTATACCCACTGTTACTTCAAATTTTTCTCCCCTCAATAAAAGACAAAGATTAAAAGTGATTATCATATTGGTTCTGTTACAAAGAGAAGAATAATAGAATCTTTATTATTTACACATTTAAAAATTGCATTTTAAGGTTTTGTTTCAATGCTCAAAATACATGTATTATAATGACTATTTGATCAGTTGTTATGAAACACAAACGCTTAAACAAAAGTTCTTCAGTCTAAAAATTATTGTAGTGTTGTTCGTCCTTTCAAAAGCCTGGCCCTGCATTTGGTCCTGGAATATTTCTGGTTCAACACTACCTAAATTTTATTTTCAGTAATATCTCTCATTGAATCCTGGCAGAATATAACAATAAAAAGGAACATTAAGATCACAGGTCCTTTTGGTAATGAAGTGATGGATTGTCTTATTTCTTTTTACTTCCTTCCTCACTACATCACTTTGAGTAAATGTTGAAGACTGTAATAAATTGACATTACATTTCCAAACCCTCTCCTTCATACTGAAGGTCATTTGGACATCAGGCTGCCAGAAATTTCCAATAAACATGCTACTGGCTATAGAATGCTTAAAGCAGAATTTTCAAGGAGCTTTGAGGTATGGGTTTAATGCAACTTATGCATAGAAATACATAGCTAATTTTTCAAGATTATATTCTAAACTGAACCACATAAGACATAGGTTCTAGTTAAATGTGGGTCTTTCTTTCACATTAAATACTCTGAAGTACGTGAAATAATGCAAAGGTAGTTGAATATCACTTCAACTAATTTGTATTACTTAACTCTCATTAGCAATTAATTTTCTTTACATAAAATTACTACTCTAATCAAATTTGAATAAGCAGAAATCTATGTAAACAAAACATTGACAAATACACTTACTTGAGTAGTAGTGTGACTCAACAAGACAAAATAAGCTAGGCTTTACAAACAAGATCTAGGTCTTGATCTGGGGCTCTGCCAATACAAGTACAGTTTTTGTCTTCATAACAGGCATGTAATAGGACAGAATAGATGAAATAAAATCCTTTTTAATGTTATCTGACCATCAAGATTCACATTTTAGTCTTATTTTTAGAATGATTGATATTATGTACATAATACTACACAAACCAATGGTGGATATATTATATTTATATAACATTCATGCTCAATTTTCTAAAATGATCAGTGTTATTAAATACAGTTTAATGATATATAAATTTTAGTGATTAATTCTTTATCATTTCACACTAACTTCAAACTTTGATGTTCAAAGAAAAAAGTTTATGATGCATTGAGGAGAGGTTTTGAGGGGAAGGACTTAGGTAGGAAGTTAGATAATTCCACAAAGGATGGAATCACAGACAGATTTTTTTGTTTTTGTTTTTGAGAAAAATTCTAGAATACTTTTGTGTGTGCTAGAATTTCGAGCAATTTAAATCAACATATTTACCACATCTGTACTGGCTGGTTTTGTGTGTCAATTTAACACAGGCTAGAGTTATCACAGAGAAAGGAGCTGCAGTTGTGGAAGTGGCTTCAATGAGATCCAGCTGAGGGACATTTTCTCAATTAGTGATCAAGGGGGTAGGGCTCCTTGTGAGTGGTGCCATCCCTTGGCTGGAAGTCTTGACTTGTATAAAAGAGCAGGCTGAGCAAGCCAGGGGAAGCAAGCCAGCAAGGAACATCCCTCCATGGCCTCTGCATCAGCTCCTGCTTCCTGACCTGCTTGAGTTCCAGTCCTGACTTCCTTTGGTGATAAACAGCAATGTAGAAGTATGTTGAATAAACCCTTTCCTCCTCAACTTGCTTCTTGGTCATGATGTTTGTGCAGGAATAGAAACCCTGACTGAGACAAATTGGTACCAGCATAGTGGGGTATTCCTGTAACAACCTGACCATGTTTTGGGGAGGACTGTGGAAGGACTTTCGAACTTTGAGCTAGAAGAGCCATTGGTTATTAAGAACTCTATGGGATGTTCTGTAGGAGCTTGAAATATCATGTTGAGAACAGTGCAGAGATGGAGGCCTGGCTTGTGAAATTTCAGAGGGAAGATTAAAGACTCTTATGAGGGCCATGTTGCTTTGATTGTGAAGATTCTGTGGTTCTGGTTAGATGGGGATGAAGAATCAGCTGTGATTAACAAGATACCAAAACTACTAAAGTGAAAACTTTACATTACTGTAACTATTGATGCTGGTTAGCTGGAGCTAAGAAATTAGCAGTGATTAAGAAGAGACCTGCATCACTGAGGTGACATCTTCTGGGAAGTGTTTTCTGAGAGCACAAAGAGGTTGTGTTCCAAAGATATCCAAGGTTGTACCTTGTGCTGCAGTAGTACTTGGTAATGTGTAAGAGTCACCCAGGTGGTACTGGTTTTGAAGGCATGAAGGGGTCATAAAGAGCAACTGAGATTTGGCACAGTGAGAAGCCATGGAAGGCCATTGGTGAAGGGGCAGCCTCTGTTTGCAATTGATTGCCCAGGACTGAAGGGATCATGCGAAGGAGTTGAGGCTTAGCATCATGAAGACAGTCTATGAGAGGCTACTGGTGAAGCCTAGTTACAGCTGAAGACAACAGTGTTTTGGAAATTTCAGTACTATGCAATAACCACCAAAGACAGCAGCAGCAGTGGAGTACAGGCATCTGGAGCCTAGAGGACAAGGTATGTGTAACAAAGGGCAGAGCTGGAGAGGTGACCGAAGCCCTTAGAAGAGCCCAGAAGATACCAGACATTGGACAGTTGGGGTTTGATTTTTGCTTTTGATTGTAACTGTGCCTTGATATTTCTCCCTCTTGAAGAAGAAAGTATTTTAGTGGAGTTCACAGTTAAAAGACTTTGAGTTTTAAAAGACATTTTAAATGGATTGAACTTTCAATATGTAAAGACTGTGGGAGTTTTAAAGTTATTTAGAACTTGGAGATAAATAAGAAAGTAAGGGTTGAGGCTTAATAGTGATGTGTTTGTGTGTCAAGTTGACAAGGGGTTAATTGTGGGGTCAATTGTACTGGCTGGTTTTGTGTCAACTTGACACAGGCTAGAGTTATCACAGAGAAGGGAGCTGCAGTTGGGGAAATGACTCCATGAGATCCAGCTGAGTGGAATTTTCTCAATTAGTGATCAAGGGGGTAGGGTTCCTTGTGGGTGGTGCCATCCCTTGGCTGGAAATCTTGACTTGTATAAGAGAGCAGGCTGAGCAAGTCAGGGGAAGCAAGCCAGCAAGGAACATCCCTCCATGGCCTCTACATCAGCTCCTGCTTCCTGACCTGCTTGAGTTCCAGTCCTGACTTCCTTTGGTGATAAACAGCAATGTAGAAGTAAGTTGAATAAACTTTTTCCTCCCCAATTTGCTTCTTGGTTTGATGTTTGTGCAGGAATAGAAACCCTTACTGAGACAACATCCAATCAGCTTAATTTTATGTACTTTATGAAGTAAATATTATTATACTCTTTAGTCATTCCCAAAAGAATTAATTTAAAAGCTCATGGGAAAAGGAACACTTAAGGTAGAAAAAGAACAGCTCAAGAGAAGGGAATTAGAGATAGAAGCCAGCATAGAGAAAAACTGAGCTCAGGATCCCTACATGTTGAACGTCCATGTCCTGATTTCTTTCAGACACTAGAATATAAGGCATTTTATTTTAATTTGGTTTGTTTTATTTTTCCCAAGAAAACAGAGTAATATGGCCTTCTAGGAAGAGGATTGTTGGAAGTATGAGTCTTATGGTTCAAGATATGCGATCACTACCACACAAAGAACCAAAAATCAAAGCCCAAGAACAAGTAATGATGCTTACAGATTTAATGTTCATTTAAAGTGGTGAATAGCTTCTTTATTACAGAACAGGATGTGCTGAGAACATGTCTTAGTCGGGGTTTCTATTCCTGCACAAACATCATGACCAAGAAGCAAATTGGGGAGGAAAGGGTTTATTCAGCTTACTTCCACATGGCTGTTGATCACCAGAGGAAGTCAGGACTAGAACTCAAGCAGGTCAGGAAGCAGGAGCTGACACAGAGGCCATGGAGAGATGTTCCTTCCTGGCTTGCTCAGCCTGCTCTCTTATAGAACTCAAGACTTCCAGCCCAGGGATGGCACCACCCACAAGGGGCCGTACCCCCTTGATCACTAATTGAGAAAATGCCCCACAGCTGGATCTCATGGAAGTTCACTGAAGTTCACTTCTCTGTGATAACTCCAGCCTGTGTCAAGTTGACACTCAAAACTAGCCAGTACCCCTTGTCAACTTGACACACAAACACATCACTATTAAGCCTCAACCCTTATGTTCTTATTCATCCCCAAGATCTAAAGTCCTACAGTCTTTACATATTAAAAGTTCAATCAATTTAAAATGTCTAATATCTTTTAAAATTCAAAGTCTCTTAACTGTGGGCTCCACTAACATACATTCTTCCTTCAAGAGGGAAAAATATCAGGGCATAGTCACAATCAAAAGCAAAACCAGTGTCTGGGATCCAACTCACGATCTTCTGGGCTCCTCTAAGGGCTTTGGTCACTTCTCCAACTCTGCCCTTTGTAACACACATCTTGTCTTCTGGGCCCCAGATGCCTATACTCCACTGCTGCTGCTGTCCTTGGTGGCCATGGCATGGTACTGGCATTCCCAAAACAATGCTGTAACCAGGCTTTACCAATAGTCTCTCATAGACTGTCTTTACGGTGCCAAGCCTCAACTCCTTTGCATGACACCTTCAGTCCTGGGCCATCAATTACAAACTGAGGCTGCACCTTCACCAATGGCCTTCCATGGCCTCTCACTGTGCCAAGCCTCAGCTGCTCTTCATGACCCCTTTGTGCTGTCAAAACCAGTACCACCTGGGTGACTCTTACACATTACCAAGTCCTGCTGCAGCACAAGGTACAACCTTGGCTATCTCTGGAACACAACTTCTTTGTGCTCTCAGGAAACACTTCCCATAAGATGTCACCTCAATGATGCTGGTCTCTTCTTAATCACCACTAATTTCTTAGCTCCAGCTAACCAGCATCAATAGTCCCAGTAATGCAAAGTTCTCTCTTTTGTAGTTCTGGTATCTTGTTAATCACAGCTGATACTTCAGCTCCAGCTAACCAGAACCACAGAATCTTCACAGTCAAAACAACATGGCCCTGATAAAAGTCTTTAATCTTCCCTCTGAAATTTCACAAGCCAGGCCTCCATCTCTGCACTGTTCTCAACATGATCTTCCAAGCTCCCACAGACATTCCACAGAGTTCTTAACAGTGGCTCTTCTAGCTCAAAGTTCGAAAGTCCTTCCACAGTCCTCCCCAAAACATGGTCAGGTTGTCACATGAATACCCCACTCCTGGTACCAATTTGTCTTAGTCAGGGTTCTCTAGAGTCATAGAACTTATGGTAGTCTCTATGTAGTAAAGGGATTTATTGATGACTTACAGTTTGTAGTCCAACTCCCAACAATCAACTCCCAACAACAGTCATGGCAGCAGCTGTGAATGGAAGTCCAAGGATCCAGCAATTGCTCAGTCCCACAAGGCAAGCAGGGGAAGCAGAGCGAGCCTTCCTTCTTTCAATGTCCTTATATATGTCTCCAGCAAAAAGTGTGGCCCAGGTTAAAGGTGTGTGCCACCACACCTTTAACCCCGGATGACCTTGAACTCATAGAGCTTTCTATGTTAATCCTGTGGGATTCGTAGCCACTATTCCTCAAGGTCTCCATGCCAAGATTCAGGTCAGAAACTTGTATCTCTCAGCCTTCAGATTAGGGCCACAGGTGAGCCTTCTAATTCTGGATTGCAATTCATTTCAGATGTAGTCAAGTTGACAACCAGGAATAGCCATTACAGAACACAACACAGCTTCAGCATTACAAAAACAAAACAAAACAAAACAAGAATTTAAAACATATAAGTAAATCTCAGTTTAATTTCTTTCAGAAACATAAGAGGAACCTGATAAGAGTCTACACCCATCAGAAAGCCATGTAAGCTGCCTGAAGACTTTCTCCTTTCTCTCTTTTCTTTTAGAACCAATCACCCAATCTTGTCCTTAGAACCAGGGCCTCCACAAAGTATCACCTCCTAATCTCTTTCCCAAAGTTATCATTGTATCTCAGCTCTCAACTCAAGCAATCATCTCCTGCTCAACCAGAAGTCACATCTGTCAGAAAAATAGGTAGGATCCCACAGACTTTCTCCTCTCTCTTTTTGTTACCCTATACTCAGTCTCCTTACTCTTACTTTTATTCTTTTCAGGTCTGACAGAACAGATCACCCCTTCTAAACTGACTGCTATGAGGCATTGTGAGTCACAATGAAAACCCTTCTCCTTGATCTGTGCTTTTGTCAGAATTTTTTATCATAGCAACAGACAAAGGAACCAAGATAGTTATCTACCTTGAAAAACATATCTTGAATTTTGTAGGTTGTTAAACCGAATGGCTACATTCAATTCTTCTGGACACATTGGCTGCATATTAAACCATCAAATACTTTAAAATAATCCATTAGTAATCTCACTCTGTGATTTTGCTTTTGTTAGGGGTGATATAAATGAAAGCCTATCTTAATTGCTAGGAAATTCAAGTCAGTAAACATGAAATCTTTTTACAATATTTTTGTTATAACTAAAAAGAAACACAGTGTGAATGGGGAAACAGTTGTTAGAGAGCTGCATACCTGAATTAGCTCTGGCACAGTCTTACTAAATAAATACCTCTGTAGTGACTAATCCTGATACTTGCATCTGTGCGTTCAGTTTTTGAAGATACACATTCTTTAGTATGTTATTTTAATGTGTTTAATATTACTTGTCTATTAACATGTTGTCTAAATATTTGTTTTAATTATCTGCTATGTGGATGAGTGTTTTCTACGTATATATTTGTAGAATGTGTGTACAGTATGGATTCCAGAAGAACGCCTGGAACAGGAGTGACAGATGATCATGTTCTGCTTTGTGGTACCTGACAATGTACTAGATCCTCCTCCAGAGAAGTAAGTACTCTTAACTTCTGAACCATCTCACCCACCCCCAAAATATGTTTTGTAACAACTTAAGTGAAAATACAACATATGAAATATAGAGAAGTCAATATCTGTTCTATGTAAAGCTTCTCCCTCATATATGTATCATCTCTCTGTCATCTTTCATCATCTATTATATCATTAACTATCATCAAAATAGAAAATGTCAACAATAAGAATAGGCATATATTTGCTGAATTAAAAAAATCAATTTCACATCTAACTACTAACTACCTGGAAAAAAAGACCCTAAAATTATCTAGAACCAGTTGAGTTATCAAAGTCAAATATGATGCAGATAAGACAGAAAGTTCCAAAGATGGTTTAAATCCATGTGAAATTTCTGAATGTGTGTAATATATGTTAACTTCTATTTTGAAACCTTTAAGACAATCATATGACTTTATTAGACTGAAAAGAAATAAATTAAATTGAGGTCAGTTTTCCTCTCCAGTCAACTAAATAAAGTTCTCCTTTGAAATAGTTATTTGTTATGGTTAAATTAGTCACAATTGTCTTTTTGACTAGCTCACTTTCTCTTAGTCTATCCAGTAAATAAAGCAATTAGCTATCTCTGTGACTGTGTCCTAGAAATGAGTCCAATTGCTGCTTCTGATGAAATTAAAATTGTCTGGAGGAATGCCTGTGGTTATGCCTGCAAGAGCATACATAGACAAAACATTACACAGACTGAGGTTTAAAATGCAGCTTAGCAGATGAAATGTATGTACATATTCACATCGATACATTCTTAGTAAATTATTAAGGCAGTGTGCACTAAGGGCTGCCTTATTTCATTTAATTAGATTCAAGTGAAAATATAAGTATGCATATATCAAATGGATTGTACAAAAAAGTAATACTCCAAAATAGTCCACTTATATATCATGTACCCTATGTCAATTTGTCATCTCTTACTTTACCTACCTACTACCTATCTATTGTTATTTATGGATTCCCATGCGCTGTTTCAAAAATATTCTGTGCATATAAATTCAACTAAACTTCTTTCTTTTCAGTTGAGTTGTAAAACTATGCCAAGTGTGACATTGTATTTGATCTAAAGAAGGAAGGCACATGGAAAAAAAACTTAAATTCTGTCTCCAGTCATAGACTCCCTAGCCTGTTAACTATGCAATGACAGCCATTTCCTATTACAATTAGTAATATGAACAGCATTGCTGAGCAGAGTTTCCTGTTAAATTTAAAAGACTGCAATTAAAATACCAGTTTCTAGTGAGGAAACTTATTCAGATTAATATTTGAAATGTCAGCTTCTATTTGAAAAGATGATAACTGACAAATACATTCAATGCATGCAGAATAGATGATGAGAATTCCAAAACCATGTAAAGCCAAAATAAAGACTAATCTTCTAACTCTGTGAGAGAAGTGAAAGAAGAATTAATATTAATTTTTTTATTTTATTATTTTTATTCATAGTTAATAATCAGTCGATTTTAAAACTCTGGATAATCACCTGTCAGAATCAGAGAAATCAATACTTAAAATCAGATTTGCCCTATGAAATTTGAGCTCTTTGCTAATCCATGTGAACATTTTAAAAACATTCTTAAATATGTTAAGATCACTGATACCTTTTTAGTTAAACATGCATGGCTAATTGCTTATCTCGAAATAACTAGTTTTCTCCATTCAAACTTGTGTCTGTGTATTTTTTGCAAAGCTTAGTGTGGAATCCAAATCTGTGTCTGCACTTCTTAATTCATTGTCTGTAGATTTAAGAAAGGCAGATTTTGCCAGGGTGGTGGTGCTGGCGGCGGTGGGGCTGCACACACCTTTAATCCCAGCGCTGGGAGGTAGAGGCAGGCAGAGTTCTGAGTTCGAGGCCAGCCTGGTCTACAGAGTGAGTTCCAGGACAGCCAGAGCTACACAGAGAAACCCTGTCTCAGAAAAAAAAAAACCAACTGGATTTCTCTGATACATTGAACCATGAAAGAAATACTAGGTATAGGAGACATGTGTGTGTGTGTGTGTGTGTGTGTGTGTGTGTGTGTGTGCATTAGAAATGTGTGTTAGTGTGCACATGTACCAGCATACCTACAGATGTTAAGGGACAGCTCTGTGCACTCAAGTTCTTCTTTACAGAGTAGTTAATCCTCTCCTTACTTCTTTATGTATGGTCAGGGAATTAAAGTCAGGCTGTCAAACTAACCACAACCACCTGTTGTGCCATCTCTTTGGTTCATGACATTTACTTTTTAAGAGTAACTGTATAGAGGGGGCCTGAGGAGATAGTACAGCTGTTAAAGACTATTTCTCTTGCAAAGGACCCACGTTTGTTTTTCAGCACCAAACTTGTGGTTGATCAGCTCATAAAGACCTAAACTTCCACCTCCAAGATATTTGAAATCTTCCTGGTCTTTACAGGCACTGGGATACATGGATACACAGAGTCACAAAAACATAGAGCTAAAAGAAAGTTATCTTCAAAATAACCTTCCTGAGATAAATACACACAGTGCATGATTTAGTCATTTGAAATTAAAAAAAA
>JADRCD010160382.1:0-11713 GCA_019843815.1 Montemys delectorum | reverse complement strand
GAGAGAGAGAGAGAGAGAGAGAGAGAGAGAGAGAGAGAGAGAGAGAGAGAGACTCCAGTAGCTGAAACTGGCTTCAAACTCATTTTGTAGCCAAGATGGCCTCTTGAACTAATTAATGATCCTCCTGCCTTACTTAGCCTCTCAAATGCTGGGATTATATAGGGGTGTGCCACTGTGCCAAGTATCATGAAAAATTGTATGCTAATAAGTGAAAATGTAGAGAGAATTTTCTTTTTTTATTATTTTTTTCTTTTTATTTTTTTGAGAATTTTCAAATAGAAAAAAAAATCAACACCTGTGGTGCTGGAAGAGCTAAGTAAGTGGTCCTTAAATATGTGATGTGAAGAACAGTTGCTTAGGTGTTCTCATGACTCATCTCTCAGACATTCAAGTGGGGCTTTCCATTCTAAGAACGAGAAGAAATAAAGTAGGGGCTGGCTGATACTGTGGGCAACAGTTGGGGCAAATAACGGACTAATGAAAAGGAGAAGAAAAGTTGAGAGGGCATGGTGGCATCCACCTGCCGTGCCAGCACTGTGAGGGGAAGTCATATGGTGAAGGTGAGGCCATACTGGGGTATTTATTTACTTTTCTGTCGCTGTGGTAAAACAGCTTCACCAAAAAAGACTTATTGGGAGAGCTTGTTTCGTCTTATAGTTCCAGAGAGATAAGAGTCCATCATGGAAGCAAGCCAAGGCTGTTATTAGCCATCATGGTGGTAGGAGCAGGGAGTTGAACCCTCAACCACAAGCAGGAAGCAGAGAGCATTAACTAGAAATGGCATGAGACTTTGAATCTCAAAGGCTGACCCCAGTGATGGACTTCCTCCAGCAAGGCCACTCCAACTAGGCCTCCAGAAATAGCACCAATAAGGGACCAAGTGTTCAAATGTCTGAGACTGTAGTAAGCATTTCTTATTCCAAGCTCCACAGTGGGCTTCATAGAGAGTTTGTCTCATGGGAAAAAAAAAAAAACAAAACAATGTGAATAAAACTGTAAAGGGAGAGGAGAGGAGGGGTAGAAGAGAGAAGGAAAAGAAAAAACTGAGCAATGAGGTGTCCAAAGAGGTGTTCAATCAGTCTGGGTGTATTGCTGGGGATCTACAAAGCCATGAGTATGTGTGTAGCTGCACACATGCTTAGGAAAAGAGAAAACATCTTTAAGCCTTTGACTCTAACTGATCTCAAGCTTCTCTGTAAGTAGGAAGTCTGGACAGATTATGATTATTAATATAAACCTGTAATCCCAGCACTTGAAAGCCTCAGGCAGGAAGTCTTCAAGGTTTTGAACAATTTGAGCTACGTATGGACACTGAAGCTGGGGGAAAAAGTGTTTCTACTATACTTCAAAATATACTTAAAGACTACGAGACTAATTGGTTCTTGGCAACTCAGAAAATCATTATCCAAGTATTTGTTGGTCACTAAGCTAATCAAGTGAGGACTTCAGAGTCGTCAACAAAGAAAACAGTGAATTCACCCAGAAAAGTCACTAAGCAAACAACTGCTAACCCTGGAGAGGGTGCTGTCCCAGCACCACACTGCGTGAGCCCCATGTCTCAACCCCAAAAGCTGTTTGCTCCACTTCCTAATCTCTGTCCCTTTACCCTCATGCATGCTTGCCTGCCTTAGAAAAGGTGCTCTTCCATCCTTCATCAATTTATAAAGCACCTGATTTTGAAGTCTTTGTCTAGTAACTCCAACACCTAGACCCCTCCTTAGTTAGTCTCTGAGGATTTTTTCTCCCTCTTCTAACCATGTATAAGTAGTATATTCTCCTCTCTGACTCTGACTCTGAGTCTGACTCTGACTCTGACTCTGTCTCTGTCTCTGTCTCTGTCTCTCTCTCTCTCTCTCCCTCCCTCCCTCCCTCCCTCTCTTTCTCTCTGAAAAGTAGACATTTGCTCTTTTCTTGGCTTTTAGCTATCATGCATAATCTCTCTGTTTACACTGATATGCAAGTTTTTGGACTGACCCTTGCTTTCATGCCTCTTGGCTGTGTTCCTGGCTATCCCTGTGCATTGAATTGCTGCTTCATATGAAGACTCTCTGTTTTCTCTGTTTCCTATAAGGAACTATTAAACTCTCTCCCATAGGTCACACCATTTCACACATATGAGCAGGGTGTGGGATCTTTCTTTTCTATTGTGTCTAGCCATCCTTAGGGGTGCAAAGTCCTATATTGTCATAGTTTTGATGTGTATTTCTGTCATGACTAATGCTGTCAAGGATCTATTGCCATATTTATTAGCCACTTGTATGCCTTGTTGGGGTCTTCTGTTTGCTGTTACTCTTTGGTGGCATCCTTTGGTGCAGCCACTCCTTATTTCAAGAGTGTCCCTTTCGTCCTCTTCTGGCTGAACAGTGGAACCTCTTCTGTTATGTGTTTATATGTGGCCTTGACCTCATGCAGCTCATGTTTTTAAATATCACATTTATCTTAGTTAGGGTTTCATTGCTGTGAAGAGACACCATGACCATGACAACTCTTATAAAGGACAACATTTAATTGGGGCTGGCTTGTAGTTTCAGAAGTTCAGTCCATTTTCATTATGGCAGGAAGTATGTCAGTGTGCAGGCAGACATGGTGCTGGAGGAGTCAAGAGTTCTACATCTTGATCAGCAGGCAGAAGGAGACTGGACTCTATATTGGGTGGAGTTTGGGCATAGAAGACCTCAAAGCCTACCTCCACAGTGACATACTTCCTCCATCAAGGCCACACCTCCTAATAGTGCCATTTCCTATGGTCAAGCATTTACACACAGTCTGAGGAGGTCGTATTTATTCCAACCACCACAACGTGCATGCTGAATATCCATGCATGTCCTAAAATCTGTACCTTCAGTTGGACCCTGCAACACACACCCCGTTCTAGCATCTACCTCCTATTTCACGTGGCCAATTTGATATTTAACGGTTGTCCTCTAGGCTCAATTCCTCAGCTCCTCCTCCAAAGCTGCCCTTTCTCCATTTTTCCCTACTCAGACAATGTCAGCCTCGCCAGACTTCAGACGGCTCAGGCCAAAAGCTGCACCATCACCCTGACATCCTCTTTCTCTCATATCTCTGGCTCAGTAAATCCTGGCACTTCTACTTTTAGAATATGTCCAGAATTCCTACCTCTGAGACATCATGAGGTAGCCACTAAAAGTAACATGGACACTGTGTGCACGCACATGCATGCACGTACCCTGCACTTGGCATGCAGAGGCCAGAGGAGGAGGACATCGCTGTCTGCCTGTGTTGCTGTCCATCTTGTTGCCTTCAGGCAGGTTCTCTCATTGAACCTGAAGTTTATCATTTTGGCTAGGGTGGCAGGCCACGGGCTTCTAGGACTTGCCTGTTATTGCCCCACCCCCAACTCTGGGGTCCCAGGAACATGAAATGTCTTAGGGTTACTGCTGCTGTGATGGAACACCATGACCAAAGTGGCTCAGGGAGGAAACGGTTGATTTGGCTTAAGCTTCCACATCACTGTTCATCATTGAAAGAAGTTAGGATAGAAACTCAAGCAGGGCAGGAACCTGGAGACAGGAGCTGATGCAGAGTGCTGCTTACTGGCTTGCTTAGCTTGCTTGCTTATAGAACCCAGGACCATCAGCCCAGGAGTGGCCCCAGCCACAATAAGTTGAACCCTTCCACATCAATCACAAATTAAGAAAATGCCCACTGGTGAGATGGCTCAACAGGTAAGATCACGGACTGCTCTTCCAAAGGTCCTGAGTCCAGATCCCAGCAACCACATGGTGGCTCACAACCAATTGTAATGAGATCTGATGCCCTCTTCTGGTGCATCTGGAGACAGCTACAGTGTAGGTATTTATAAAAATAAATAAACCTGCCGCGCGTTGGTTGCACACGCCTTTGATCTCAGCACTTGGGAGGCAGAGGCAGGTGGATTTCTGAGTTCAAGGCCAGCCTGGTCTACAGAGTGAGTTCCAGGACAGCCAGGGCTACACAGAGAAACCCCATCTCAAAACAAAAACAAAAACAAAAACAAAAAAAAAAAAAAAAAAGGAAAGAAATGCCCTACATGGTTGTGTATAGCACATTATATGAAGGCATTTTTTCAGCTGAGGCTGCCTTCTCTCTGATGACTCTAGCTGGTGTCAAGTTGACATAAAACTAGCCAGTATCCAGCGCATACAACCAACCACACCTGACTTTTTACCTGGCTGATAGGGATTGGAACTCAAATCTACATGATTGCATAGCAAACACTCTTACCCACTGAGCTATCTCTGGAGCCCCACATACACATTTTTATGATAAACAATGGGGTTTCCTGTAGACAGTGATGTGGCAGATAAAGGTGGTACCCTAATTAAACCACAGTGATAGCTGCATATTGTCCCATAAAGCTTCTGTGGAATTTTAATGTTTCCAATATTATGTTACACAGAACCATTTCAAGTGGCCCTTCACTAAAATAGGGCAGGAGAAAGAAATGAACCTATGTTTCTGGAGGCTTGCTTGTAGCACATTTTCTGTAATTATTTTTTTAAGATTTATTTATTTTATGTGAGTACATTGTTGCTCACTTCAGACAGACCAGAAGAGAGCATCAGATCCCATTACAGATGGTTGTGAGCCACCATGTGGTTGCTGGGAATTGAACTCAGGACCTTTGGAAGAGTAGTCAGTCTCTTAACTACTGAGCCATCTCTCTAGCTTCCAGTGTGTAATTATCTTGTATATTTTGTAAATTCTGTCTTTTTACAAAAGAAATGGTTTAGCAGTTAGAATTGTGAGACTAGGCCAGGTGGTGGTGGCACACGCCTTTAATCTTAGCACTTGGGAGGCAGAGGCAGGTAGATTTCTGAGTTCAAGTCCAGCCTGGTCTACAGAGTGAGTTCCAAGACAGCCAGGGCTACACAGAGAAATCCTGTCTCAAAAAAAAAAAAAAAAAGAAAGAAAGAAAGAAAGAAAGAAAGAAAAGGAAAGAAAAGATTTGTGAGACTGCTCTCGCAAAGGACCTGAGTCCAGTTTCAGTACCCACACTGAGCAACTCACAGATCTTGTAACTCTAATTCCAGGAGATCAATACCTTCTTTTAGATTCCATGGGCACTGAACACAGATGTGCATATACCCATTAGGGTAGTTTGAATGAGCTTGCTTCCCATAGACTCATGAGATTGAATGCTTGGTCCCTAGTTAGTGCAACTGTTTGAGGAAGGATTGGGAGTTATGGCCTTGCTAAAGGATATGTCACTGGGGTTGAGCTTTGAGGTTTCAAAAAACCCAGAGTAAAATTAGTCTGTCTGTCTATCTGCGTCTGTCTCTGCCTGTCTCTCTATTTTTCTCTCTGTGTCTGTCTCTCTCTGTCTCTTCCTGTCTCTCTGTCTCTCTGTCTTTCTCTATCTTTCTTTCTGTCTCTCTGTCTCTGTCTCTGTCTCTCTCTCTCTCTCCCCACCCCTCTGCCTTCAACTTGTGGATCAGGATGTAAGCTTTCATTACTGCTCCAGCGCTATGCCCGCATGTCTACTGCCATGCTCCCCACCATGGTCATGGATTCACCGTCTGAAACTATAAGCAAATCTTGATTAAATGCTTTCCTTTGTAAGTTACCTTGGTCGTGGTGCCTCTTTACAGCAATAAAAGAGCAATTAGGACACCCACAGATGCACACACATACACATAATTTTAAAAATAACAAATCTTTTTTTAAGGTATAACTATATGCAGTAAGTGCTTAGTGAACACTTGACCTTTGGCAAAGTTTTGAGAGCTGTAGGTGTGTGAGCCCCTCATTACATCAGGACCACATCTTTACCACATCTTTACCACCTCACTAATTTCTTCCTCCCATCCCTGTAGCCCTTTCCTTCCACCTCTCCTTCCTTTCCAGATCTATGTCCTGCTTTTATAGATTTGTTCCCATGTTCTAAAGCTTTATATAACCGGGGCTGGACATTCTGTACCTTTTTTCTTCTTCTTCCAGACAATTCTTTGATGTCTTATTCACATTGTGTGGTTGGAAAAATAGGCTGACATAAGTTACATAACTTCCTAAAATCCTCTAGCCATAGGAGTGGACCTGGGATCCCAAGTGTTTTTTGCCTGTTACTGAGTATGTTAAAAACAAAGCCCTGGAGATCTAAATGCATGGTTCAGAGTCACTTCACCAGTGAGTGGCTGCAGTCGGGCAAACCCCACTGTGCGAGTCTCCTCTGACTATTGATGTGGCACCTGGCAAGAGCATATGACTCATTTTAGATTTGACTGAGACTGTGTTTTCAGAAGTCCTAGCAACTATCTTGACCTCGCGGTGGATGGTCTCAGATAGAAAATCCAGTGTGGGAGGTTTGGCAGAAGCTGCCTTCAATACAATTTGCTTCAACCTTCAGAACAGAGAAGTCACTTTCTTTAGAAACTGTGTTTGATTTCCATCACATTTTTGACTCCTTTTGGAAAGAACCATTGGTTGGTTGAGTTTGTCTTCTTTTCCTGTCCCCATATCTCTGCTTTCTTCTCTCCATTTTCTTTCCCCCCTTCCTTTCTTTTCCGGTTTCTATTCTATTTCTATATTGTTCTATTTTCTTTTTTTAAAGATCTATTTTTATTTAAAATTATATGTATGTGTGTGTTCGTGTGGGACTATGGCACATGGGTGCAGGTGCTTGTGGGGGCCAGCGGGGGTGTCAGAGCACCTGGAACTTGAGTTAACAGGCAGTTGTGAGCTACTCAATGTGGGTGCTGAGTACTGAGCCTGGTTCCTCTGCAGAAACAGTAAACAGTATGCACCTTTGCTCACAGAGCCATCTCTCCAAAAGAGCTCGTTCTCACTGAATCCCCATCATCTCCCTCATTAGCCCTGCTTTATGCTCTAGTTGGCCTAAACCATCAGAGCAATACATGAAATGGCAGCAAAAATATCTGGTCTATGACTTTGTTAAATGGCCATGCTATTACAGCTCAGTTTCTGATCAGTATATATGTCAAGCTTATACACTACTCTTTCAGTTGCTGTGTCTGTTGCTTTTCTATTGCTGTGGTAACATGACCAAGGCACTTGATTTGGGGCTCAATGTTCCAAGTGGTCAGAGTTGTTTTTCCTTGTTACTGTGAGCAAGTTTCTAATACGAAACTACTTTGTTGAGGAAGGTTTTTATTTTGGCTTACAGTTAGAAAGGATACAGTCCATAATGGTAAGAAATAGACAATGACAGGAACGTGAGGCAGCTGGTCACCCTGTATCCATAGTTAGGAAACAAAGAGTAATGAATGCTAGAGCTCAGCTTGCTTTTTCTTTTTAATTCAACCCAGGACGCTAATCCATGGAATGGTGCAGCCCACATTTTAGAATGGGTTTTCCCAATTCAATTAATTCACCTAAGCTAGGTAATTCCAGATATGCACAAATCTCGTGTCCATGGTGACTTGGAATCTCATTGAGTTGATGTGGAGTTGGCACCATCACAGATACTTTGACGGAAGAGAGACTGAATGTGTTTTGCCTTGTAAACCCAATTAGTACCTGCAAAGTGTGGCCAGAGGGCTAAGGGCTGTTAACTTATTGAAAAACAAGTTCCAAAAGCTAGGAGACAATCTACGTAATGAATGAGAAAATGACACCCTAAAAATGGCATTGAGGTTACTGAGGTGTGTATGTGAGATGAGGAGTGTATGTGTGCACACGTATGTGCATGCACTCCTGTGGCGTGGCATGTCGGTGGTCAGAGGATAACTTCCGGTGTTCATCCTCATCTTCTGTGTTGCTTGGGATGGGGTCTTTCATTCACCACTGTGTGCACCGAGTTCACAGGCAAACAAGCTTCTGCAGATTTTCCTGTCTCCCATCTTGCTATAGAAGAACTGGGATTATTACACATCCACATTACTGTGTTTGGCTTTTTAGGGGAATCAGAACTCAGTTCTTCATGCTTTGTACAGCAAGTGCTTTACCCACTGAGCTATGCCCCCAGGCTCTATCACGGGATTTTACTCCATTTGTCTTGGAAAGCAATGTGAAACATGTGCAACTATTATGCTCCGTGTATGTCATGTTGAATGTCATAGACCATATGCTTCAGTGGAGTTTCTAGGCCTTTTGCTGACTAACCTGGCAGTGAGACTCATCGCCACTGGGCAAAGTATTTTAAGGAGCTAAAAGAAATGATGATAGCTCTCATATCATGAGAGACGAGCTTATACTCCAGGGGAAATGTGTCAGTGTGAACATTAATTGATACATGAACTAGATTTATAAAAGCCTAAGCCAGTGAGGAATAGAAATCATCTCATAGTATAAGCTTCAGAGTCTTAGATTTATGCCCAGTAACTCATCCGAAGAAGAAGAAAGTAATAAACAATTTCTTTATGAGTTAGATATGCGATAGGGAAAGAACTCAGCCTCAATCCTTCTCCTGGAAAGTCACAGGGTATAGATTTCAGATTGTATTTATGAGGCTGAAACAGCATTTAAATCTTTTTATTTTTAGAGGTAAATGAGCTATGTACATGGAACCTGGCAAACTTTTAACAAAGAAATAAACAAGATGTAACCTTTGCAAGGAGATGTTTCTATGACTCCCACACTTGTGAAACCTGCTTAGTCTCATTTGTGTTATTTTCAGTATCTGTGATATTATCTTTATTTGTTGCTTTGTTTACCTTTATGTAACATGCCAAGCTGAGGAGGTTGAACACAGGGCAAAATGTATATAGGTAGCAAGAGAGCAAGCATCCTTTAGCACATGGTGGGATAAAGATGCCAGAGTTCGATGTTTCGAATACTCGGTTAAAAGCCATGCAACCAAGAGAACAGAAGTGTGCTGCTAGCATTAGGGTATGAAGTGGGAAGTTAATGTCCTAATTCAGGCAGGATCCCAGCTCTCTCTGACTTCAGTGACATTTTATTCCAGAGATGCTGAGTTCCTGGATCTCGCTATTTTTGATTGTCCTACATTCTGGGAACACAGAGTGGGGAAGACACAGACTGTGGAAACAGCTGAGGATATGCACATGCTTTTTCATTACCTTGGTAATGTCATTTTGCCTCCCTGGGTTTCACTTTTCCCAGGTGTAGAATGTACTCACAACCCAGAGACCTGCTGGGATTTGGTAAAGGTCATGGATAGCCACCAGGAAGCCCTCACATAGGACCACAGAGAAGGGGATGTCCCCAAAGCCATTGTAGGTTGCATTCATGCAGCAAAGAAAGCCCAAGCTTACTCCAGATCTACCCCTTTATTATACATACATCTGTCTGTCTGTCTGTCTGTACAGTGTGTACAGTGTGTGTGTGTGTACAGTGTGTGTGTGTGTGTGTGTGTGTGTGTGTGCAGTGCCCATAGAGGCCAGAAGAGAGCAGCATCTGATCTGACCCTCTGGCCCTGGAGTTACAAATGGTTGTGATCCTCCATAAGGATTCTGGGAACTGATCCTGGGTCCTCTGGAAGAACAAGTGCTCTTAACTGCTGAGCCATCTCTCCAGCTCCAATTCCTCCTCCTCCTCTTGCTTGATCTTTAAGATGGAGCTTGTTTCCCTGACTTCTTCAAAGTAGTTATCCCCAGCTCTGTCCAGACTGCCGAAGCTTTCTCACTGAGGCCTTACACAGAAGAACATTGAATTCTGCAGATTCCTGGCCATCTGCCCTTAGGAGCAGCCTTTCCCCCATTTGGTATTTCATGTGTTGTAATATAACTATTTTTCTCTGAATTTCCTAGCATATCTGTCACTCCAGGTGGATATTGGTCCAATCCTGTGATTCCCAATGACTTCTGGAATGTGCTGGTATGTTCTCAGAAATCATTGTGAGAAAACAGACTGATCTGAGAAACTGAGGCTTTTGGAACGGCTGAGTTAAAGTCACTGAGGTTAGATCCTCTGTCTCCTGTAAGAATCTAGCCTCTTTGGTCATCTGCAGTTCCCAGACGCTGCCTTTCTCCAGCTTGCCCTTTCTTTTTGTCATTTTATACTGGGTTCTTTCTCTCCATCTCTGTCTGTCTGTCTGTCTGTCTGTCTCTCTCTCTCTCTCTCTGTGTGTGTGTGTGTGTGTGTGTGTGTGTGTGTGTGTACTCTTATAGGTCAGAAGAGGGAGCCATATCCCTTGGAACTGGAATTACAGGTGCTTACTGGACACCTGACTTGTTATGTGGGCGCCAGAATCCACTCCAGTCCCCACAGTCACTCAGAAAGTATTCAGAACCACTGCGCCATCTCTCCAGACACTTAAGGACCTGAATTCTAAAGCTACAGAACAGGAGATAGGAATTCAGTGTTCCTGGATGTATTGATAGAACAGAGTCCAAGCAACACTGTTAAAGGAGGGCCGTAGGAAAGACTACCTAGGAATACCAGGTGGGGGTGGTGCTTGCCTTCATCCCAGCACTTGGAGCCAGAGGCGGGAGGATCTCTGTGAGTTTGATGCCAGCCTGGTCTACAGAGTGAGTTCCAGGACTGCCAGGGCTATACAGAAAAACCCTGTCTTGAACTCCACCTCCCATCCCTCAAAAAAAAAAAAAAAAAAAAAAAAAAAAAAAAAAAAAAAAAAAAAAAAGCACCTAGGCATGCACACTTAAGCTTCTGTCTATAAGGCTGTTTCCAGAGATGATGAATTAGGGGCAAGACTTGTCCCTATATGGGTGACACCATATAGGCTAGGAGATATGGATGGAACCAGCCAACTTGGAAAGACCTGCCCACTCTCTGCCTCCTGGTCACCAACCAAGGTGGACAACTTTGCTCAGCCACAGGCTCTTGCTGTCATGATATTCTGCCTCACCAGAGCTCAGAAACAATGGAGCAGCTGATCATGAAAGGGACCCTCTGAAACTGTGAGAGGAAACAGAGACCCCCCCCCCCTTCAACTGTTTCTCTCAGGCAATGTGTCTCAGCAATGGGAGAGCCCGCACAAGTGGTGAGGTATGGGACACAGCCGGTGGATGCTTTAGTCTCCAGCTCAACCCTGTTTCCTTTGTTGCAAAGTAGGCATCCGAGCTTGCTGTCACAATCCTGGGCTGTAGATGATGGTGTCAGAGGAAGTCTTACAAGCTGGACAGGGAAATCCATGTGAGAAATACAAGCCTGAGCCCACTTTTATAAACTGTTGACCTTTTCTGGAGGTTAATGTCTCTCATCTGAATTACTGGGTTAATTGTTTTCTTGAGATAGAGCCTCCTGCATAGACCTGAATTCGTGATCCTTCTGCCTCAGTCTCCTGGGTGCTAGGATTACAGGTGAGCAGCAATATACTCAGCTTGTAAAAGAAGTCGTGACATGGCTCAAACCTCTGTTCTCCTGCAGTTTCAGTGGAATGGCACACTTGCATTATGTTTGTTTCTGTCTTCATCTCTGCCTCATGCTGGATCTTTCCAGAGTGCCTAGGATAGATGCTACTACATCTTGCTCACCCACAGGTCCAGTCAGAATGAAGTCTTACACATAGAGTCCAGTGGTAGATTGGTAAAACTCCAACTTCCACCATTCCTCTCCACCCTCTCCACCACAGGGGTGAGGTGGGGCTGTATGTTCTAGATGCACTGAACATGCATTCTCTAAAGAGACACAGTCTTTGTGAGTCTCTGGATTTCTTTCTCAGTATTTCCATCTTCTTCAATATTGAATGGCCAGTCCCTGTCTCTTCCTAGTAAATGTCTCCTCCTTTTTTTCAAGATGGAGGTCAAATGACTTCCTGTCCCTCTTTCCTTCAACCGTACTATTGTGTCTTCCTTCCTTCCTTCCTTCCTTCCTTCCTTCCTTCCTTCCT
>JADRCD010160381.1:5379-25252 GCA_019843815.1 Montemys delectorum | reverse complement strand
CGCGGTGCCCGGGCTCTCCGGGCTCGGGCGCAGCAGGCGGAGGCCCGCCCCCGGCCCCGCTCCCGGAGCCCCAGCCGCCCCGCCCACCCCGGGCGGAGAGGGGGCGGGGCGCCGCAGTTGGGCCACGCCTCCGAAAGGGAGGCGATCAGAGGCGCGGCGGGCCCCCGAGGTCCCCCTACGCGGTGCGCCGGCCCGCCGGGCGCCCTGCCAGAGGCGCGTTCGAGCCACGGTCCCGCCTTCCCACAGGTCTGATTGGCCAGGTTCGGGGGTGTGCGGGAGGGGCGGGGCGCGCGCGGGGAGGCTGCGAAGATGGTATCTTCCAACCGCGGGGCCTTGCACCCTCCTCTCCCCCCCACCCCCGGTTCAAGTTTCTTCGCCCGGGAGGACGCGGCCTGGGCCAATCCCAGGACTACAAGGGGTTTTAAAATGCAGGTAGGGCTAGGGGGTGGCGGGGACCGGTGGGAAAGGTAGGGCAGGGCTTCCCTTAAAGGCGACGCGCGAAAATGCGCGTCCCTTATCTGGCCAGCGTCCCTGACCCTCCCTTTCTCACTCTTAACAAATGCCCACCGGGCCGGCGCCGCTCCCTCTCCTTCCCTCCCTCCCGGGGGCACCAGAGTTCCCTACAGTCCGAGAGAGAGAGTAGGAACAATAGGACCCTGACGTGGGGGGGTCGGGCAGGGCTGCTCTTTGTCCCTTTCCGGGCCACCGATCCTCTCTACCTGGGTCCCTGCCTGATATTGCAGCGGGGCTGTCTTCCCACCCCTAGCCCAAGACTGTGGAACCTTGCCAGCCTTATCTCAGGGCCAGATCTCTCTCCCTTCTTCCCCTGACCTGGCGGGGGCCGAGGACCTGCCCGTTTTCCAGAGCGATTCTCTGAGCCCTTCCCCTCCGCGCTCTACACTGCTAAATCCCGGGATTGGAGGAACACATGCAGTTCGCTAGGTGGAAACCCCTGAGAAAGGCGAGGGAAGGTCTTCCACCCTGGCCATATAGCTGGGCTCCGTAGGTACGCAGCGAACGCAGAACCTTCCCTCGCCCCGCATCGCCGCGGAGCATACGGATCTTCCTACACCTATAAGTCTGGTCCCCAAAGCGCATTTAACGGCGATTCTGCAGCCAGCGGGCCGAGGGAAGGATGCGTTTCCCCTGGACCTACAAGGAGATAACCCACCCCGCGCGCGCACATACAGGGCAAGCTACCCAGGGCCTAGAGCGCGTGCCCGCGCAGCAGCTGAGGTCCCCTTTTACAGTTACTCAGCCGTTTACTGAACCACCGCGTGTGCCCTCTCACACCTTCCCCAGCCCGGGGGAATTCTACCGGGACAAGAGGCCACTGCCCTCTGAGGGTACTTGGTATTCTTGGGAGGAGGGAGAGAGTACAACGTGAGAAGAATCGGTGAGGCTGTCTGCAGCGCTATGCGGGGAATTCAATTGCCTTAAATCTGTGTTCTGGGAGGGACTAGGACCTAGGAGCTAGGATCTAAGCCTGAGCGACAAGGACAAAGGTAAGCGGGGAGGCTGCGCAGAGGAAAGGAACAGCAAGTGGAATGGCCTTAGGGTTGGCCTGTTAGTGGCCAGTCTAAGGGGAGGAGGGGCCGGCGAGATGGCTCCGCAGGTAAAGGAGCCTGAAGCCCAATCTGACAACCTAAATTAATTCCCAGGACACAGTGATGGAAGGAGAGACCTTCCTCCCTCAGGTTGTGCTCTGAACTCCATGTGGGCTTTAGCATACAGAAAACCTCACACAGAAAGAAATAATGTAATAATATTAAAAAGAAACGGTGTCGTGAGGTGGTGTGGGTCATTAACCCTAGAGCTCGAAAGCTCAGGCAGGGCTGATATCTGAATTCCAGGTCAGTCTGAACTACAAAGATTCTGTCTAAAAAAAGAAAAGGAAAGAAAGAAGAGAAGGATGAAATTTGAGGTCAGAGCTCAAAAGGCAGGCCCAGGTGTTACCTGAAGCTGGAGAGCCGCCTTGGCCATCTTGGCTCACATTGGTCAAGGGTTGGGAACCATACAGGTTGAGCTAATGCAGTCGTCCTTCCCCCTCCCTCCTAGTAAATGAGCTGGAGAAAGGGGTGGGAAGATGAGCCCCGGGGATGCTGAGGTCCGCCACAGGCACTCAGCACCAGGGAGTCAGCCCAGGAGAGGGGCCTGGTGTTCTGCCGGCCCAGCACAGCACACTCTAAAAGGAAAGGAGGGACTTAGGGTCCAAGCCTGGGGAAGCTGCAGATCTGCTTTCACCCCCAAGTTGCAGCAGCAAGCTCCCTGGAGGATCCCCACAGAGCAAAGACCTGTGTTAAGGAGTTACTCCATTGAGACATTGAGCAGGCGCCGCTGCGGTGGGGTTGGGGGAGAGGGGCAGGGTGAGCAGAGCACACACCAAGGGAACACTTCTGCTCACCAGGGAAATTGCTGAGACAATTCAATTTGTACTGAGCTCTGTGGCTGCCATTTATCTCCATGCGGTGTTCCTATGGCCTGCAGTCTCTGCCTTCGGGTCATGGAGAAAGTGGAGAAAAATGAAACCTTCCACCCAAGCACTGGTTCAAATCACCTACATACTACGGCTGGGGGAGCCTCTTGCGGGGTGTGGGGGGCTCAGTGGACGTGTAGGAGTGGGAGGAGGCCCGGGCAGTGGAGCCGAGTGGAGGAGACTGCTACCCCCATCCTTCCCCTGGCACTCTGAGAGCCAACAATAACAACAGCAGTAAATGTAGCATGAATGATAAGTTCCCCATAGCTACATGGGTAGAGTGCCCTCCCCTTCTGTTAACCTGCCCCGTCTAGGTTCTGCTGGAGTACCTCATTAGTGCTAGACTAACTAACCAGGAGTAAGTTGGCCAGTTACCAATGGGAAGGAGGTGGAGGAAGAGGTGGCTGGACTGTCAGGGGGGAGGGGAACTAAATGCCCTCCCCAACCCTCCTCCTGTGAGGGAATGTCAACTGGCCCAGTGTTGAGGGTCACAGCTGCTGTGAAGCAGGTAGCCGTGGTGTCAGGCTCAGAGGGCAGTCCCACAACATAGGGTTCACTTAGGTGCTAAGTTCCGGGCTCCGAATGCAGCCTTTGAGTTAGGCTGTGGATATCCCTATGACAGCTGGCAGCTGCTCCTGCCATCCAGTCCTGCAGCTTCCAGATGCTCTGCATGCCAGGCCTCGGGTGCTACCTCAAGCCCCAAGCCTACAAGTAGCAGTCCAACACACACACACACACACACAGACACACACGGACACACACAGACACACACACATGGACACTGCAGCGATCTGAGACCCAGATCCAGCTCCTCTGGTGTCTGAATATTTCATGCAGCGAGGGGGGGTGGGGTGGGGAATGAACTGAACGTGGCAAAGACCTTAATTGTTAATGTGGCTTCTGGCTCCGGGCCCAGTGCTCCCAGCCCCTCCTGTCTGAAGTGGCCACAATGGATCGTGATGACTCCTCAAGCCCCTCGGGTCTTTATTCCCTGCCTTGTGTGGGGCTGCTGCTTCATCAGAAGTCCCTAATGTCCAGTGACTTGCTTGCTTAACCACACATTCCCCAATTCTCACTCAGTGTAGGACCTGGGAACCAGGTGAGCAAATACTGAAGGAAAGAAAACAATGGCCTCGTGTCTCTGGTCTCATGCTACAGAGTGCCCCTAGGTAGTCACAGACACACCTTGTCCCCTCAGCTTCTAGACCTGTGGCTAAACTTGGGATCAGTTCTTCCTCCTACAGGATGGGAGAGTCTCAAAGCACACCAGACTCCAATCCTAAGCCATTCTATGAAGCAGGTGGCCATTGCTTGCCTGAGGAGGGGTTGGAGTGGAAGGAGGCGAGCTGGTGAGTGTTCTTTAGTTCTGTGTATGAAATTCTGCAAACCTGAGCAATGAGCTAGACCCTCAGCCGTAAGCAGGGTCTTTCCCACACCAGGAGGCATCCATCTTGGTGTCTCGGGTGCCCAGAACCCACATCAGCACATCAGGGTCCCAAGGCAGCAAGGTAAGAGATGATCCCCTGAAAAGCTCATGAAATGCAGCCCCCAACCCATACCCCAGAGCAAAGCCACCTGAATGACTGGGAGTGATTCAGTATAGAGGACTGGGGTACTCTAGATAGCCGTATTCCCTGGCCAGACTGGAAGGAGGCACACTCGTTTATGTGGGACAAACAGGCCTGACTTTAGAGCACTGGTTCTCAACTTGTGGGTCTCAACCCCTCTGGGGAGGTGGGTTCTAATGACTTGTTCACAGGAGTTCCCTAAGACCATCAGAAAATATAGGTATTTATATTATGATTCATAACGGTGGTAGCAAAACTAGAGTTATGAAGTAGCAACAAAAATAATTTTATGGGCGAGGGTCACCACAGCATGGCGAGAGCTGTATTTAAAGGGTCACAGCATTAGGAAGGTTGAGAACCCCTGCTTTAGAGCGCTTCCCCTAAAGATACTCAGATTCCTTCAAGTGGTCCCCAGGATGCAGGTATCTAGGGACAGTGGGACCTAGAGTTGGCAGTGTTGGCTGCCGCCATCTTCATCAGATTCCCTTGTTTATTGCTCCATAGCCAGCATCGCTGTGACGTGGAAGAAAATAACAGATGATGATGACGATAAAAAACTACCTAGGCTCATGGACATAGGATCCCACGGGGAAAGGCTAGCACAGAAGAGAATAAGCATCTTGTACATATTGCAGAATTTCAGAGCATCAGGGGCAAGGAGACCCTGGAAATAGGAAGGGGATGGGAAATTGGGGAGAAACATGGAGTCAAGAGTCAGAATGACAGGATCCTCCAGCCAGCTCCATGAGCTACCAGACGCCAGGCTAATGAGATCTTCAGCTGAAGGAGCCTATTTTCAGACCCATGTGATCAAAGGTAGAGAGTAAGACATTTTCACACCTTTTAAATGCCTTTAAAATTACCTTTATCAAGTGAGCACACCTGCGTGGAGGTCAGAGGTCCCTGCAGGAGCGAATTCTCCCAGGGGATGGGACCAAGGGAGTGGGACCAAGGGTTCAGATTTCGGTGGTTAGGCTGGGTGGCCAGTAACTTTACCCACTGAGCCATCTCACTAAGCCTCCTTTCACTCTTAAAAACTAAGCCAGGCTCCGTTAAAGTGGAGCACTTGCCCGGCACACACAAGGCCCTGACTTTGGTCCTCAGCTCCATGGAAAACGGTCCTGGTGTTGCCCATTTATAATCCAGTTCTCCAGAGGTTGGGAATGCGGAATCTGAAGCCCGGGGTCGTTCTGGGCTACCTAGAGAGTTTGAGGTCAGCCTAGGGCACCTGAGACGCTGTCTCAGAACAAGAAACATAATCTCCCAGGTGCCCTTCCTTTCACAGGAGGACTTTGGGACCAGTTGCTGTGTGTCACACCTGTCTATTCCCAACCCTCAGGAGGTCACCAGTGCAGGTTCTAGGGCAGCCTGGGCCACAGAGGAAGACATTTGGCTGGAGTGTGGCTCAGTGGCAGAGCACTTGCCTAGCTTTTACAAGGCCCTGGGTTTCAGGAATACACACAGGAGTGTGGGAGGATTAATCCCAAGAAACAAGAGGATGTGACTCATGAGAAGGTTCCCAAGGTGAGGGCCCTATGCCCAGAAGGAACCAGGGCAGATGAAGGAACTGAGTGAGACTCCAGTCAGAGGTGCCAGGGAAGGGACACACGGATGAGTGCAGAGACAAATTCAGAGAAAACAAGCCAAATGATTAACCCCTAGGTTAAACTCAGTGCCCAAAGAATGAAGACCCATTGAAGGGCAGCTCCTGGCTCAGCCAGCCACACACATTATATAGTGCAATGTACAAACACTAGGGTGTGTGTGGGGGGACACAAAACGAACTCCTACAGGAGAAAGATGGCAGATAGGTAATGCTGGAGAGGCAGAAAAGGAGCAGTCAGCCCAGGCACTTGGTACATACCTTTGATCCCATCACCTGGAAAGCAGAGGCCAGCAGATCTCTTGAGTTCAAGGCTAACCTGGTCTACAGAGCAGTTCCAGAATAGCCAAAAAAAAAAAAAAAAAAAAAAAAACCTGGCTAGGGTATAGGGGTGTGGGGTATGGGTGTGGAGTGATTATTTGCAAATAGTCCTGAGGTAAACACCTAAGAATCAGAAAAATGCCTCTGTTTCAGAAGCAGGGTGCCAGGCTGAAGGGAGAGAAGGGCTTTGTTAGGAACTCACTCTAGCCTAGGCCCTCTTCAAAGCAGAGATCCCCCTGCCTCTGCCTCCCAAGTGCTGGGACTAAAGGCATCCACCACAATGCCCACCTATGCCTGTAATTCCATTCTTGAAAACACTGAGCCGTGTAGTGGTGGCACACACATTAAATCCCAGCACTTGGGAGGCAGAGGCAGTTGGATTTCTAGATTCGAGGCCAGCCTGGTCTACAGAGTGAGTTCCAGGACAGCCAGGGCTACACAGAGAAACCCTGTCTCAAAAAACAAACACAAAACAAAACAAAACAAAAATCAAATGTATAAAGCTGGCATTGGCTATCTCAGGGACACTGGAAGCTAGGTGACCACAGATCAGCCAGTTGCCTTGAAAATGGGAGAAAAAGACTTCCTGCCTGAATTTGGCTTATTGGAAAGGGTCAAGCTAGTAGAAGACAGAACATAAACATTTTCAGTGAAGTAAGGTCCCCATAAGGTAAGTGTGTAAGGTAATATAAAGTCCCTCCCATTTTCCAGGGAGCATTTGGAGTGCAAAGTCACAGGCAGCAAAGGAACCAACCCCTTAGAGTACAGGAGGACATTTGGCAGTACTTTGATGGGGTTTAGAGTTAAGGAAGAGGAAGAGGAGGAGGGGGAAGAAGGAAGAGGAGGGAGGAGGAGGGAGGAGGAGGAGGAGGAGGAGGTGGGGAGGAAAAGCCTAGGTAGTATTCAGCAGTTAGCAAATCCATTAGCCTCGGAGCAGAAACAAGCTGAAGTGTAACGAGCAACCGTCCCCAGCCATTGCTTGGCTATCATAAATAACTTGCATCATAACCCCCATGGCCAGCTGCTGACTGACACCTGGAGAAAGCCCTCTGGGGAGGCATGGGGCAGGAGACCTGAGGGGGGGGGGGCAAGGATGGGAAGAGAAAGGCTGGAAAAACTCATACTACATCTATACCAAGGCCTTGTGCTCGTGAGTAACCACTAGGGAAAGCAGGACTGTCAGTCACACTGGGTTGCCTCTTCAAAGAAAGTGATGTATGATTTCTTGTCTGCCCAGAAGGCTGGGAGTAGGGTAACTAAAAGCCTGGTGACCTTTGAGCTCTCTGCAGGACCAGGCCGTACCTAGCTCCCCCTTTCATGAAGTTTATGACCCCTGGGAAGAGACCAAAGACTTATTCAAATGAAAAATATGTATTGATTAGCTACTAGCAGGCTGAACAATTTCTGAGCCAAAATTGGGATTGGCTTAAGGAGGTTTGCAGAAAGGACTTTTAAAGGGGAAATGAACTCGGAGACCTTCCGTATCTGCAAGTGAAAACTGTTCTGCCAAGTGATGAAAGCAAGTTACAGAAGTGAAGTAGAAACTTAGGGCTTCTTTGGAAAGTCGGTTGGATGGTGTTTTGCTGGGCAAACATGAAGGAATGTTTTAAAGTGGACACAGGTGTGGAAGGCTAAGGCAGACTCGTGAGGGAGACATCTACCTGAAGCAGACACAGGAGAGAGGAAGTTCTGCTAAAGCAAGCACGGGAAAGGACACATGATGGAGTCTTTGCTAGTGACACGCATGCATTGGTCCACCTTATAGTGCATAGTTGAGCTGCATTTGTCGGGATTCCATAGAGAGAAATGCACCAAAAGCTTCTGGTGGCGTGCTGGAGTTTCTTGCTGCTTCCTTGGCTCTGGCTGGTTGGCAGATGTCAACTGAGACAGATTCACGTGCTGAAGCACAACCTATGGAAGACATGTGATGTTTGGAGGCAGGATAAAAAGGACAGTGACAGAGCTGAGCTAGGTTTGCCTAGAGAGCCAGCTGTGCAGCATTCCCTGGTCTTCACAGATCTTCCCTTCCCTGAGAGAGGCACAGCAGAGAACATCTCCTGTGTTCCTCCTGGTCCCTTCTGCTGACTCGTGCAGAGCCTGAGGCCTGACTGTCTCTGCTAGGTAGTGCCACCACCACTGATTCGTGTTTGCTCTCCCAACTCTGCTGAACTGGAGTGCTGGTGTGTCTGTGAAGTGTTTGTGAGTGGATGGATCTGCCACTGCTGACCTGGGAACTGAACTGCCGATTTCCAGACAATGCAGATGGGATTTCTCCAAAGAACTTTTCTACACGGGTCCACTTTCCCCGTATCTTATCTTTTCCACTACCTCTGGTGGGTGGTCGGCTACAAGGGAGGTGAAAGCATTTAAAAACCATCATTAAAAATAAGGTTTGAAAAAAAATTACACAGAAGCACAAAACAAAACAAAGGAAAAAAAACAGTCGCGTAACAAGTAGATACTCGAGGCTGTACATTTTTAGGCAGGGGTCAATGAGGGTTACTGAGAACTTTTCTTGCAGTGACTGGAGTCAGAGACAAATGGCTGGTGGGTACCAAGACGTGCCTAGCATAAAATGGGGCTTCTTTAGCTATAGCACCCCAAAGCTCCCAGGAGCAAGACCGGCAGCATCTAGGTGACCTCTCTACTATATGTATGATGGACGGACGCCACACCAGATGCTCCCTCCCCAAGACCCTAGTGGAAGAGGTGACATATGATATAAGCCAGGCAGTGGTGGCGCACGCCTTTAATCCCAGCACTTGGGAAGCCGAGGCAGGCGGATTTCTGAGTTCGAGGCCAGCCTGGTCTTCAGAGAAACAGGACAGCCAGGGCTACACAGAGAAACCCTGTCTCGAAAAAAAAAAAAAGTGTTTTGGTGTGATTATGCCTCACTGCACACAGGACTGTGTTACAGCAGACTTTCCCCCAAATTATGCTATATTCAAATATGCCTAAAATAATATGCCCAGTGTCAGACCTTGGAGTTGAACCAACAGCGGCTGCTCAGCTGTGCTGACCTGCATTTCCTATTGCCCTCACTGGGATGCTTACTCTACGGGCTCTGGTATGTGCAGATAGCCCACATTTTACACACATGAACACGCACATGCACTAGCAATCCCAGGACTTTGATCCCACGCTAGGAAGTAGTCCACCCCTGAGCTGCATCCACTGCCATTGGTTAAGGGGCTGTTTTGGGACAGTGTTGGCACTGTAAACCAGGCATATTTTGAATTGTGATTCCCCTGCCTCTGCCTGCGGAAGGTTAGGTCACAATCTTACACAGATACATCCAGCTAAATAACAGATTTGATTTTTGCTTTTTGAAGTGCTGGGACTTAAACCCGTGGCTTTGGGCAAGGTAGGGAAGTACTAATGTTGAGCTGCACCTTCAGCCTTATGTGTACATAATGTTTGCATGTTCATATAAATCCTGTGCATTATAAAACATAACTAATAGCAAAGCAGGACTCTGGGCTGAGTTGTGCATCAAATGCAAACTAGGGACTTTATTGAAGGGGAGGCTCTGAGTCTAACCCTCAGGGAGGACCCTCAAGCCACCCCCGCTGGAGGGTGCATGCACCTGGACAGCTGTTTGCATCTGATAAAACTCCCCCACCGTTGTAACAAAAGACCTGGGTAAAGGAAGCTAAGCTCAAGCATGTCCCCATGGAATTGTATTAGTCTGGCCTTGGAGATGTTCTTCCTGCCCAGCAGCAGGAAGTATGGAAAGCAGGGCTCAGGTGGGTGTCTGGGGACCTGTGATAAGTCTCTCCCACCACAGCTTTGCTCACGAGTCAAAGCAGGGGGAGACGGGGTGGGGCGGGGTGGGGGAGGGTGTTGGGAGCAGGGGGGCTCCAGGCGGGAATGCAACTCAGAACAAGCCACAAGTGAACTTTGAGACTGGAGGCTCCCTCTCCTGCCCAGGAGAAGGGCTGGCATCTGCTGGGGCCTTGAGAAGACAGTGTGCTGGCCAACCCCACAAGTCTGTCCCGGGAGCCTGAGGAAGAGCTGGCCGAGGTGGTGGGCAGGTGGAAAGGCTGCCATATCTAGGAAGCACCACCCAGGAGCAGCCCCTGCGGTAGGCTCACAACTGTTGAGCCACACGCAGAACCTACCCCAGGAGGGATGGCGTGACTGTGTTTCCACCTACTCTTCCAACCAGTGTGCACAGAAAAGTGCAAGTTCTGAGGTACACACACACACTGGCTGCATACAACCACCCACTCTACCGAACCTTATGGCTCCGGTGGGAACTTGGCCTATACTTCCTGTGGACCTTAGTCTAGCTGCTGCTTTTAGGTGGACCCTGGCCGCAGGACCAACCCCTGCACCAGTTTTGGACACAGTTTATAGACCCCCACCCCAGGAACACCTTGCTCAGATCCCAGGGGTCAGGATGTCCCCTGATCTGACTGGGGTGGCCTGGAGAAGGGGCAGAAGGAGACTTTGTCATTGGTGACAGGGCCTCAGCCAGCCAGGCAGGAGAGTCTTGATGCTAGCTCCATTTGACAAATGCCGCTAAGATTCAAATGCATCCTAGAAGTCGTGATTTAAACAGAGTTGTTAGGTTCAGGGATAAACTTAAGCAGGGAGCTGAGTGACCAGGTCGGTCCCTGATGTGGATCACTGGGTCAGAAATAGGCACAGTTAGGGTCAAGCCGGGCTTGGCTGTGATGCGCAGGTTCAGATATCAGGGTGACAAAGCTGTAAGTCCCTACACTCCGTGGCCATGTCCCCCAGCTTCCTCACAGGTCATAGCTCTATGATGGGTAAGCCTGTCAAGACCTTGCCTGCTTCCCCCTCCCCCCACCGCTGGGCATGGGGGGGGCGCATTCCCAGGCAGGGCTTTATAAATAATCCCTGAAGGGACATGCTCCTCTGCAGCCTCAGAAGCCAGATTTCCCAGTGGAAGGACCGCTGTCTTCTCACCCCTTGCCCACATCCCTCAGAGTCCCCTGTCTAGGATGAGGCTCCAGCATTGGGAGAATCAGCTAATCCTGCCTGGCACTTCCGGAGGAAGATGACAGATCTGGCCCTTTCCTGTAAGAGCTAATTAGCCGCCCAGTCCTTCCCCGGCTGTCAGAGCAATGAGGGCCCCGGTGACTCAATGTCATCTTTCTAGGGCCCGCCTGGACGGCTCAGCCATCCAGTGATGATTTTTTCTTCACGGAGGCCACAGAACGGCAGGAAGGCTGCCCTGCAGTTCCCCAGGGAGGCAGGGCTGTCGGCAGCTTTGGGGAGGGCCACAAGGAAGCTGAAGGCAGCTAATCCCTCTGTCCTTTTAGACAACAAAGGGCTGCTACCTCCCCACCCCCACCCCTCTGACCGGCTGGACCTGAATGGCAGGCAGAGGGTTTGGGAGGGCCCAGACCTGGAACACTTGGAGTCCTTCATACTCAACTCCTCTCCCCAAAGTCAGGATCCCAGGTAGATCTCAGGGCTGAGAAGCATAGCCGGGTAGAGTATGCTAGGCTCTCCTAGGCTCTCCTCTAGGCAACTCCCTTCAGTCCCTCAAACCAATTTTGGATGATCACTACTTGGAAAGGGTTCTCCACAAAGGGACTGCTGAGGGAAGTCAAGGCAGAGGAGGCTCTGGCCCCTAGTCCCCCAAAGGAAAGGGATGCTCGTTATTCCTGGTCCCAGGAAATGAGCCTGGTTGGTTCCCTTTACCTGCTGAGGAGACTAGGGCAAGGCGTGTGTGTGTGTGTGTGTGTGTGTGTGTGTGTGTGTCCCCTCCAAGGCCATCTACAGACATGAGTGTGTCTCCTAAAAGCAGGAACAGGTGAACCCTGAAAGGTTAGTGTCTGGGGGATTCAGTAGGTCCCACTGAGCCAGGCCTACCATGCTCCCCGAAGGAGACTTGAACCCTCTAAAGGTAAAACCTTTGCCTGCCTTTCCAGATAGGAAGTTTCCAGCTCCTGGGGATGAAGGGCAAAGGCAGGAAGGGCTGGCGCTGCTCGGCTTCCTGGAAGCTAAGTGTTCGCTCTGTCTGGGCCTTTTGATTTTTTTGTTTGTTTTGTTTTTCCAAGACAGGGTTTCTCTGTTTAGTCCTGGCTGTCCTGGAATTCACTCTGAAATACCAGACTGGCCTTGAACTCACAGAGATCCTCCTGCCTTTGCTTCTAAGAGCTGGGGTTAAAGGCGTTTGCCACCACTGCTCAGCTTCACTCTGTGTCTTAATATTTACCCTCTGTAGATTAATGGCCCTTTCATAGTTAAGGAAAATGAGAAACAGGCTTTCAGAGCTTTGCTCTGAGAGCTGAAGGTGGCTGGTTCCCTCCACCTCTCCACCTCCTGAGGCTACACCCCTTACCTGTCTGCCTGTGCAAAGCCCGAACTTCCTGTGTGCCCTCCTCATCCTACCAATCATTCTGGTCAGCCAGAGCACAGGCGCTGCCCTCTGATCTTTTTCGCAGAAGGGATCCATTCCTGGATCCAGCCAGAGCTGCTTCTCAGCCGCAGTGAGGACAGCTCCAGCTCTTTGGTGTGGGGACAGCTGGAATAGCCATTCTTGGGTGGGAGGGAGGGGGTGCTTTACGTGGTCAGGGCCAATGCCTGCAGCTGTGAGCTGCAAACCAGCCAGCCATCTAGCCCTGATCCAGAGACGCTGGATACCTGTTGAAAGAGTCTCAGCCATCTGGGGCCTACTGCCCACAGACATTTGCAGAAAACTATCTCTTTAAAGGTTTTAAAATATGTATCCTGGAGGAGGGAAGCAATCAGGCACATGTCTGTCAGAGAACAACTATCCGAATCCAGAGAACAACTATCCGAATCGGTTCTCTCCTGCCATGTGAGTGAGAAGGATGGAGCTCTGATGGTCAGGCCAGGCAGCAAAGGCCTTACACTCACTAGCCCATCTCCCTGGCCTGACACTCACTAGCCCATCTCCCTGGCCTGACACTCACTAGCCCATCTCCCTGGCCTGACACTAACCCATCTCCCTGGCCTTACACTCACTAACCCATCTCCCTGGCCTTACACTCACTAGCCCATCTCCCTGGCCTTACACTCACTAACCCATCTCCCTGGCCTTACACTCACTAGCCCATCTCCCTGGCCTTACACTCACTAGCCCATCTCCCTGGCCTTACACTCACTAGCCCATCTCCCTGACCTTACACTCACTAACCCATCTCCCTGGCCTTACACTCACTAGCCCATCTCCCTGACCTTACACTCACTAGCCCATCTCCCTGGCCTGACACTAACCCATCTCCCTGGCCTTACACTCACTAGCTCATCTCCCTGGCCTTACACTCACTAGCCCATCTCCCTGGCCTTACACTCACTAGCCCATCTCCCTGGCCTTACACTCACTAGCCCATCTCCCTGGCCTTACACTCGCTAGCCCATCTCCCTGGCCTGACACTCACTAGCCCATCATCTCCCTGGCCTTACACTCACTAACCCATCTCCCTGGCCTTATGCTCACTAACCCATCTCCCTGGCCCCATTCTTAGGGAACTTTGTGTGGCCCAGAAGACAAGCCTAACCGTGGTATCAAGAGATTCACCTTGCCAGGCGCTGGTGGTGCATGCTTTTAATCCCAGCACTTGGGAGGCAGAGCTGGTCGGATTTCTGAGTTTGAGGCCAGCCTGGTCTACAGAGTGAGTTCCAGGACAGCCAGGGCTACACAGAGCAACCCTGTCTTGATAAAACAAAACAAAACAAAAAAAACCCAAGAGATTCATTTTTTAAAGATAATTGAGGGGTGTGGCTGGAGAGATGGTTCAGTGGTTAAGAGCACTGACCGCTAGGTCTTCTGAAGGTCCTGAGTTCAAATCCCAGCAACCACATGGTGGCTCACAACCATCCATAGTGAGATCTGATGCCCTCTTCTGGCATGTCTGAAAACACGTACAGTGTACTTACCTTAAATTTATAATAAATATAAAAAAATAATTTGAAAAGGTGGAAAGAGCCTTGGTGTCTGGATCCAAGAATTCTTAGTCTTCCTATTCGATGCCTCTGTTCCTGTCAGTCTCCCCCTCTGTCCTAGAAATGGAATGTAGCCACGGGGCCTTGCCCTTGGCACAGCCATATTATAGGCAGGCCTCCTGCTACCCCCTCAGGCTGCCTGACTGGGATGGGCACGGCTGGAGGCAGAGATCGATCAGGCCTAGCCTTGGAGCCCCTCTTGCTTCAGGTTATTCAGATCAGGCTCCTCCTGCTCTGCAGAATGTGGCCTCTGGGTCCCTCTGTGCAGAGGCCACAACCACCTCTAAATGCCCAGAGATCCCATCTCTACTGAAGGGCAGCATTCAAAGCCTGCTTCCTGATGGCTGCCTTGTCTCTCCCCTTGCCTGCAGTGTACCCACTACCCTCTGTCCCCACCTGCTGACCGTATGTTAAGACACTGGTTCAGAAAGTTCTTCCTGGTGCCCTAACTTGTCAGGCTCCTGAACTGTGGTCAACAGTGTACAGTTGCACTGCACTGGCCCTGTTAGTTTGCCCACCTGCCTGGACAACTTCCTAGTCCAGAGTCCTGGGCACCACCCCCCGCCCCCGAGAGCTCAGTCATCACTCTGCATCAGCCATCAGGGACATCACTGTACTGTTTAAAGAACCAAGGGTCCAGACCAGCCAGACTCCAGCAAGCACAACCTCTAAGCCTCAGTTTCCTCTTTTATAAAATGAAGATCATACTGGTCTTGTGCATAAAGTATTCAACATGCTGAGTGAAGATTAAAAAAAAAAAAACAAAAAAACAGTGGGTTAAGAGCACTGGCTGCTCTTCCAGAAGTCCTGAGTTCAAATCCCAGCAACCACATGGTGGCTCAAAACCATCTGTAATGGGATCCGATGCCGTCTTCTGGTGTGTCTGAAGAGTGTGGCAGTGTACTCAAATACATAAAATAGATAACTCTTTAAAAATGACTCACAAAACATAATTGAGAAAAAAAAAAAAGATTCAGTGGCATTTGTGAAAGCACTAGGGGGAGGGTTTTTATTCAGGGCTATCACAACAGGGCGCAGAGACTGCTACAGTCAAGCCTGACAGCGAGGGGGAAAGGTGGACAAGAGGACTGGAGTGAGGTGGGAGGTGGGTAGGAAATGACCAAGAAGAACTTGCTGGGGGCCAGGCAGACTCTAGGTAAACCCGCTTAAGGGGATTGTTTCCGAAGGTGCCCCCTGGGGGTTGTACATAGTGGTGATGGGATATAGAGGGGGTTGGGCTCCTGGGGTTGGGCTTCTGCAGAACTGACTAGTTTCTTTGCTAAAGATTTGATTTCACAAGCAGGGCCCAAATAAACTCAGCCCCCCACCCCCACCCCCAAAAATCTGCATGTTCACAAAGCTGGTGCTGCCCTCAAGTTCACAGTGTAGCTGGGAGCTAAGGAGGAGCCTTGAAATGATCACAAACCATGCGCGGTGGGAACGGGGCATTGGAGGGGGCATGATTCAAACTGAGGAGCTAGGAGGACTTCACCAAAGGTTCGGGGCCTGAAGGGGCAGCTAGGGATGGCAGGAAGGCAAGCAAGCCAAGTGTAGATCCCAGCCACCGCCTTGCCAGCCTGGCCTTTATCATTTTAACGATGGCTGGCGTGATTTAATGGGCATGTGAGCTGGTGTGGGGCGGCCTCCCTATTCTGCACTTCTTTGGGCTTCCATTACCCTTTAAGGCAGGCTCAGAGAGAGCAGCAAGTCCTCATGGGCTGAGTCCAAGGGAGTCACTGCCTTTCCCCGACTTGAGATTCTGAAATGAGCTCAGCCCAGGAGAATTTGGGCGGCTTTTGGGAAGAATGCAAATGAGCTGAGCTGAGCAGCACTAGGATGGAGTGGAAGGATGGGGATACAGGGGTGGACCAGGCGGTGGATGTCCCTTCCTGGGGCTTCTGTCCCTAAGGTTTGCCTACAGAGATTTTCCTCAGCCTAGCCCAAACCACTCCCCAGAATTCTGTTTTCTTCAAGACAGGACCTCACTATGTAGACCTAGCTGGCCTAGGACTCAAAGAGATCCTCTTGTCTAATGTCTCCTGAGTGCTAGAATTAAAGGTACACGCTACCACACCTGTCTGCTCCCCAGAATTCTAAAAGTTGTGGCCCTACTAGACCCAAGGGTCTCTATGTAAGATGTAAAATTTATATTTTAACAAGTACTGGGGCCTGAACCTAGGGCCCCACCCATACGTATTACCTCTGAGCTACAGCCCTAACCCTGTCAAAACACCATGGTCTCCTGTAGCCCAGGCTGGCCTCCAACTCTGTAATGCCACCAATGACCTTACTCAGCCTCCATTTCCCAGCCACTAGGATTACAGGCACGTGTCACCATGACTGGTCCAAAGCTGTAAATATTTTGACAAACTAAAATGTAAATGTTTTGTCTGGGAAAAGAAGCCTTTTGCTTTCTTGTTGAGGGGAGTGTAATGAAACCCAGCCTCTCACACAGGCTTCTGTCTCCCAGGCAGCCCGACTGGGGCAGGAGCCCCCAGGCCTCTAGGTGAGAGTGCAAGGGACAGAGATCGCCAAGTGTTGGGCAGAGTCAAGCCTTGGACCAAAGCTGCCTCTTCTCCCTCCCTCAGCCCTGGCACCCAGCCATTCCTCTATGACTTGTGTCTCCCTGGAATCTGACCTGACAGAATGTAAGAGTCTTGGGACACTGGGACTCAGCTTGATAACTCCTGTGTGGCTAGAGGGACTGCTCCACACTTTTTTCTGGTCTCTGTAGTCAGTGACATCTGTCCCTAGGTTGTGTTGGGGAAAGATAGAAATATGTGAAGGCTGGGAGCCAGTACCTAGGCCAGACCTGGCTCAGGAACAGTGTCTGCTCCTTCACTATGCCCAGGCGTGACAGCCTCTGAACCCCTCTGAGTGCTACCCTTGCCCATTGGCAGTAGTAGAGCCAACTCCTGCCTCCCTGGCTCCCCAGCCTTGAGATCTGAATGGAGAAGTCAGGCCGTGGGAGTGGGAAGAGGTTTGTGCACTGGTCTCCCTGGCAACCCCAGGCTCTTCTCATCCCTCTCCATCTCAGCCCCTCAGCTCACCCACTCAGAGGCCAAATCCAGAATGTCTCATGAACCTCCGACCTGTAGCAGGGCCAGGCATGGTGACGCACACCTTTAATCCCAGCGCTCAGGAAGCAGAGGCAAGAGAGTTTCTGTGAGTCTGAGGCCAGTGTGGTCTACTGAGCAAGTCCCAGGTAAGCTAGAGCTACGCAGAGAAACCCTGCTTCAAAAGAGCAGACAAAAACAAAACCCAAAGCATATACCTGTTCAGCCACTCCAGCTTTAAAATGGGTGTCTACTGGACTCCATCTTGATGGGAGCCGTCTAAAGAGTAATTAGCATCTGGCCTGCTGTAAGTGTCAGTGCCTGAGGAGGAAATGGGTCAGCCACTGGCCTTCACTAAGTCGGGAAAGGACAACACTTGTCTGCCTGGGATGAGCAAGCGAGGTGTGGTCTCAGGAACCTGTAATTGCAAGTTCCTCGGGGCTGCTAGGTGGGATAGCCCGGAAAGCAGGCCACGCTGTGAAGCCGCCTTCTTGGGCAACAGCTGGGGCCCATCCTGGGCTCTCTTCTAAGCTCTGTCCATCAAGGTTGGGCTGTCTGGCCCTTTGCCTGCCTGTGGCCTTTCTGGTACCTTGACTCACTTTGTAGATGGGAAAAGCGAGTGACAGCGAGGTGCAGACACTGGTCTAAAGTTCATGGGTGGCTGGGACATTGTTTCCTGTTGCCGTGACTGTGTGTGTGTGTGTGTATACATATAAACATATACACATATATACACGCACATATATGTATACATATGTGCACGCAAGCATACACACACACACAGAGGCTGGGGAGCTGATTCAGTGGGTAGAAGCACTTGCCATGAAATCTATACAACCCGAGTTTGTCTTCCCCAGGGCCTGCATACAAGCCAGACAGTAGTGCAGGAGTCTGTGATCCCAGAAATGCAAGGCAGAGGCAGGATAACCTTAGGAGTTCACTGCCAGCTAGCCTGGCTGACACTGCCCCGAACAAAATAGAAAGATGTGACCAGCACCCAGAGGTGTTGCATTGTGGCCCACAGGTATCCATAGCAAGAGAGAAAGAGAGAGAGAGAGAGACAGACAGACAGACAGACAGACACAGAGACTGACAGAGAGACACAAAGACACAAAGACAGAAAGACACAAAGACAGAAAGAGACAGAGACAGAGATTGTACCCAAAGCCTAGGCCTACTGCTTACTCTTCCCATGCCTCTGGGCCAATGACTTCTGTCACTTCACTTCGAATACTATAAAACTCACAAGTTGAGCCTGTGCCTGGCCCAAGTCAGGGCTCAGTACTGTTTGTTACCCCTGTGAGGACAACTAGGGGCACGGTCTGTACTTCCTGATCCTGAAGGAAAAACAGATTATAGGGAAATGACTACTGACCAAAGCGGCAACTGATCTGGCCCGTGGGGAAGGTCGGCCTTAGTGTGGCTATTGTGACTATGGAGCCCTGAGACCCCACATGCATCCGTGGGCTGATCGAGCAAGCGTGCCTGAGAGGGTACAGGCTTCCTGGTCCCCAGGTCCCAGAGGCCACAGCAGAGCCTGCCAAGCTGGCTCCCTCTTCTCTGTTCCTGCAGTCCTCACGCTTCATCTTCTTCCAGTCTCTCCTCCCAGCTCCCACTACAGGAGAGAAATGGAGACCTCACAAGACTCAACCCAGGCTTCCAGAACACTGTCCTGCCAACTGTCTTTTCTCTGGGCCTAGGGTCAAAGCCCCAACCTCTGAATCAGGGAATGTAGTAGCTACCCCAGATCACTCAAGCTCCCAACAGGACCAGAGCTGGGGTATCTGTGGAGCTGGGGACAGACAGGGGCCAAGGTTGTCATCCTGTTGCAGTCACAATTCTGGGTCCTGATCACTCAACACTGGCTGTGTGTTCCCTGTCTGTTTCTTGTCCCTTCCCTGCACGATCCCCATGCCTAGGTGACCAACACCTGAGCTTCCTGTTCAGAAAGACCTATCCATGGTTCCTCCTTTGGTCACAGGTACAATGCTCGCCTCAGGCCTACTTTCTGGAGCCCTCTCCACAGGACAAGCAGGGTCCTCTAAGAGCACCTGGGCAGAGGTGGCAGCTGGGGAAAGTGCAAGTCCAGTTAGGGCTCAACTGACAGGAAGTAGGTGTGGAAGAGTCAAGCAGGGCTTTGGGAAGGAGATGGGAAGGGGGAGGAACCCTCAGGGAGACGGGCTGCCCCTAACTCTGTAGGCAGAGGTCCGGAGCCTCCCAAATGGGGAAATCAAGGAAGAAGACGGTGAGCAGGTCGGAGAACATGAGAGGCAGCTGTGATTGGCCGGATGATACAGGAGTCAGCTGTGATTGGCTGGATTACATGAGGGGCAGCTGTGATTGGCCGGATGACATGAGGGGCAGCTGTGGCTGGCCAGATGACAAACTCGGTTGAACCGAGGTTTAGGAGATGGCAGTCCTGCACTGTCTCGCCGGGAGAGTTGTGTAGGTAGGCAGAGCCCAGGTCTCCTGGCAACGCTGTACGGTCCCCAGGTATTGAAGACATGGGATGGGATGTGACAGGGAGATGGTACATGGATTTGTATGGGGACCCAAATGAGAACAACTACAAAAACTATGAAGAGCAACATTTTTTCTCTTCAGGAGAGCTGAGTGGGAGAACAGCTGGCCCCGACTTCTTGGCTCCAAACTTCTGGACTCTCCTCTGCCTCCTGATTGCCACCTCTGAGGCTGCAGTATCTAACCCGGTCCCCTTTAACTTCCCTCCCGCTCTAAACCTTAGTCTCTCTGCAGTGTGATGGAGCTCACATACCTGCCCGACTACTGTGGAGGGTGGCGAGAGGAGACAGGTGCTTCTAAAACGCAGGTGTGTGCCCGCGTGTGCGTGCGCACGTATGTGTGTGTGTGTGTGTGTGTGTGTGTGTGTGTGTGTGTGTGTGTG
>JADRCD010160378.1:0-11866 GCA_019843815.1 Montemys delectorum | reverse complement strand
TGTGCCCCAGTGTAGGGGAATGCCAGGGCCAATAAGTGGGAGAGGGTGGGGTGGCAGGCATGGGGAAGGGGGAGGCAAAAGGGGTTTGTTCTTGCTTTTGTTTGTTTGTTTGTTTGTTTGTTTGTTTTGGAGGGGAACCTAGGAAAGGGAAAATGTACATGTAAATAAAGAAAATACCTAATTTAAAAAAAATGTTTATTGTTTAAACTACTTAGAGTGTGATATTTTGTTATACTACCCTGAGCCGAGACAATTCCAAATGGGGGAAAAACAACACAAAGAAACCTACGCCAATTATAATTAAGTTATGATTATACTTCTGTCAACTAGAGACTGAGAAAAAAAAATCTTGAAAGCATTCAGAGAAAACTGAGGAAACACAAATTCAAATAACAGCAGATTTCTCATCAGAGGCCTTAAAAGCCAGACGAAAGTGGCAAAGTGTTTCAGGTGCTGAAAGAGGAGGATTGTCAGCTCCCAAGTCTGCATCTCATAAATGTATTTTTTAAAAATAAAGGGAAGGGCTGGGAGATGGCTCAGTGGGTAAGAACCCTTGTTTTGTAAGCATGAGATCCTTACAAACCCCAGAATCCAAATAAAAAGATGGGCATGACTGTGCTGCCTGTAACTTCAGCACTGAGGGCAGAGACAGGATCCTGAGAACTCTCTGGGCAGCCAGCCTAGCTGAACAGTGAGCGGCTAGTTCAGTGAGAGACCTTATCTCAAGGGAATTAGGTAGAGAAAGCCTCAGATGAAGACAGCAAATGTCCTCCTCTGATCACATACGCATGCCTGGGTGTGCCCATTGGCACGCTCATATGGATATACCACACACATATATAACATATAAACATATACAATACCATATACAAGCACTCATCACACACACACACACACACACACACACGCACACACACACACATTTATTTTTAAATTTTGTGCATATATGTATTGCCTGAGTGTACGTCTGTGTGCCATCTGTGAACAAGTATCTACAGAGGCCAGAAGAGGATTTTGGATCCCTTGGAACTGGAGTTACAGGTGGCTGTGAAAGGCCTGGTGTAGATTCTGGGAGCCCAGACCAGGTCATCTACGAGAGCAGCAAATTCTCTTATCTACTGAGCCATATCTCTAGGTTCCCACACATATGCAAATAAAAAGAACAACAAAAAGATAAGAGGGGGAAATTAAAACAATTTTCAGACAAAGGAAAACTTAGATTTGTCGTTTGCTCATTTACAAAAGAAGGCCAAAGAAACTGTTATGGACAGAAAGACACAAAGAAGTCTGAAGCAGTGAGAAGCGAAGACTAATAGAGTAAGCAAAATATAAGTGAACACAATATTCTCCTCTTGTGTTTTCTAAATTATGCTTGATAACGGAAGCAAAAACTAACATGCTGACTGATCTGACTTCAAGTGGTGCGTGTAGAGAAATAGAGGAAATTATAAACAGGACATAAAATAAAGTATATCTTTGTGTTCAATCAAGTGGATGAAATAATGATGTAAGATTTTATGTCTATAAATTTTCACATCTAGAGAAACCACTAAAATTGCTATGCAAAAAGATGCTAGAAACACTATAGATAATGTAGATTTGATTTATCTAAAAAAATATCTTTAAAAGTGTATTAGTAACTCACATAAACGAAAGGAAAGGAAAATACATAAATGAGAAGCAGAAGGCAAAAAAAAAAAGGCACAATAAAGCTAATCATTAATTGGTACACTAAATATAAAAGATCTAAAATCATCAATTAAAGACAGAGATTAGTAATCATAACAATTATGGGCTGTTTACCTCCAAGACTTCCCCTGATGGCAGTAATGAAAGTACACTGGAAATGAAAAAGTGAGGAAAGATAACATGGACATATTAATGAAAGGCATGGGCTGGGGATGCGCCTTAGTGGTAGAGTGCTTGCCTACCATGCCCTAAGCCCTAAGTGCAATCCCTAGGACAGCCAAAAAAATAGGAGTGGGGTCAGGGCTATGTTTATTTTAGATTCAGTAGACTTCATATCAAAGTTAATTACCAACACCAGAGAGGGAGGGGCATTACATGTTGGCAAGACCAATCAGCAAAGAACATACAGTAGCCTTAAATAGCCACCCACCAGGCAACAGAGCAGCCAAGCAGGTGAAACCAACCTGCTAGCACTGAAAAGGTAGAGAAATATTATTGTTATAAGATCTCAACAACTGACACAACTATCAGAAACGTGTGATAACTAACTTGACACCATCAGTGTATAAGATTCAACTCCAACTGATGACACCAGGATTCTCCTCCCTTCTCCCCTCCCCCTTCTTCTTCCCTCCCCTCCCTTGTCCTCTCCTCCTCTCCCCTCTCCTCCCCGCCTTCCCCTCCCTTCCTCTCTTTTCTCCTCTCTTCTCCTCTCCTCTCTTCTCCTCTGTTTCCCTCCCATCCTTTCCTCTCCCTTCTCTGCGTCATCTTCCCTCTCTCTTACCTCCCTTCCCTCCTTTCTTTCATCTCCCCTCCTCACCTCTCTTTTCTAAGGTTTAAAACAATTTAAATTCATTTATAGTTGCGTAGGTCAGATAAGCTGGTGTGGGTCTCACCACCATTGGAGGGTATTAAAGTTGATTTCCAGAACTCGGTTGGACCTCGAAGAAGAAAGTTACCTTCTGAGATATGGGGTTGCTGTAAAAGGCTGGGAGTGACCTTCCACATACTCTCTTATTTTCTGTTTCATTATGCAACCTCTCTTTCCTCACCGGCACATCTATCATGTTGTCACTCACCATGTTGAGAAGTAGGTGGGAGACCCTTACCAGAGTCCACACACATGGCGTTGTTCAATCTTGGGCTTTTAGTCACCCTTGTGTGTAAAGTCCTTGGCCTCTGCTGTTTTGTTACAGCAATTAAAACAAATGAACTAAGGCAGTTGGCTAAGTTCCTGTCCATCCATGTGCTAGTAGCTCCTAAGGGACAAACAATGGCATGAGTCTTCCAGCTTGAGCTCTCCGTGGCTCTCTGGGGAGGGAAGGGGCGGCAGCTCTGGGGTGTCTCTATGTTTCAGATCCTTCATGGGCACATCCCAAAGCCATCTTACCAGTTCTTCAAAGACTGGACTTATTCATGTCCGTTCACAGAGATGGAAATGGAGACGCAGAGACTTCAAATAACCTGACCATTGGAGGGCTGGAACCAGGAGCCAGGTGACTTCACACAGAGTCTGAGCTTTTCCTCAGATGTGGCCTTAAAAAAAACCAAAACCTAACCAAGAGCAGGAGACAGTATCACCAGGCCTCAAGGAGCAGGCACCGGGTTGGGCCTGCCTGAGGCCTCCAGATGGTAACCCTGTTTTCTGTCCAGTCTGCAAGGTTGGTACCTTGTAACTTGAAGTAGTCAAATAAGCAGCAAGGGTTGGTTGACACTAGGTGGCTACGATGGTCTTATTAGCTCTCATTCCTCCCCTATTTCAAAAGTCAAGATGGCCTCCGGGGGGGAGGGGTGGTGGGAGAAACTCCCTTCTGCATACCAGTTAAGCTGCTTCAGAGCAAAATGGTTTTGTTTGGCCCCTGGACGTCATTCCTGAGAAGTGAAGAACGCAGCGCATGTTTCTGTTTCCTCTGCAAACTTCTCGTCTCTGATAACTGGCCAATTCTGGGTGTGATCCAAGAACTGGTATGTTGTGGGTTTCCACTCCGAGCTAGTCTCAGCTGCCCTGGGTGGAGGCTTCAGTTAAGGCTGGATTCTTGGGACTTGATTTCATACATACCAACATGTTTGGGTCAATGGCAAAAACAGAGAAGAAGAGCATCCCTGTATTCCAGTCCCGGTTGCCAGCCCTAATGGCATTAGGCACAGTGATGTAATAATGTAACACACATGCACCAACGGGGCTGCTCTGGGTGACCATCTGCTGGCTGTGAGCAGGCACTGTGGCTGCCCAGCACAGCGGACAGAGTTTAAATGAAAGCCAGACCAGCTGAAAGGAAACCCACACGGATGCTTCCAGGATTCAAGCCTTTTCGAGCCGTGCACTGCATGTCATGGGAGAGGAGCTGGTGTGGAGCTAGGCGTGGCTGGACGTCAATAAAAAGCACATGTGAAGTGAATAGAGGTGGGGCTCCCTATCCTTGATAGCAATGAGTTTGACGTCCCACTCAGCCGAAATCCCTGTACTGGCATCTCTTGAAGCTGGTTCTTTCTTGAATACCTGGAGAAATTGGCCCTTCCTCTCCCCGCACCCTGCCTACTTCCAAACTACTCTCATCTCCAAAGGAAGCTTGTTACCAAGAGCTCAGCCACTCCACGGAAGGATGTGGGTCTGGTTTTGGCTTTGGCCTCGTGTGAGCTGTACCATCCTTTTCCTCCTGAGTCTTAATGGCTACTTGAGAGGAGTCTGGGCCCTGGAAGCAGGATAGGAAACCAGAGGAAGAGCCTGTGTGCACAGTCACTGTAAAAACCGGTTTTGAGGAGTGCAAATTTGCTCAGTGGGCGAACACCCTTTCTCTGTAAGCATTCGGAGCTGAGTTTGGATGCAGGGCAGTCAGGATGGCTCGGTGGTGAAGAGCACTTGCGGCTAAGTCTGATGGTGTGAGCTCCGTTCCTGGAAGCCATATGGTCAAAGGAGAGTCACTCTCTGACCTTCATACATGTGTGCATGTACTTATACATGTACACACACACACACACACACACACACACATACACACACACACACACACACACACATACACACACACACACAGGTAGGGGAACATCAAGATTGTTCAGTGAGCAAAGACGCCTTACACCAAGCCTGACGACCTGAGCTTGATCCTCAGCATCCACATAGAGCTAGGAGAGGACTGAGTCCTACAAATTGTCCTTTGAACTCTACAGACATGCTGTGGCATGTGTGTGTGTGTGTGTGTGTGTGTGTGTGTGTGTGTGCAATAAATACAAGGGAAAAAAGGTCTTTAGGGTATCAAATACTCCCCTGTCTTCTGGCAGCTTTGGTGGTTAACCTGTTTCTGCAGTGTGGGTGTATTACCCTAGGGGTCAGGGGAGCTCGGGCTGCTGAGGCCTTTCTTGAGCTCCCATGGAATTTTGTGCTTCATTAGTTTTGTGTAGGCTTTGGGTCTATCCATGGTAAGCTGGGCCGTGGGCTGGCACCCGCGAGGTGAGGACTATAAATGGGTGTCCTGCCAAGTTGTGCGACTTTGTGGCGATCTGGATAAAAACGGACCCCAGAGACTCAGAGGGAGTGGCATTATTGAAGATGTTCCCTTGTTGTAGTGAGTGTAGCCTTGTTGGAAGAACTAAGCCAGCCCCAATGAAATGTTTTCCTTTATAAGAGTCGCCATGGTCCTGCGGTATAAAAACCTAACTGGGATACTTTTTCTGGGGAGACATGAACAAAGGTCTCTTTACCCCAGATAGGACATAATGACAGAGCAAAGAAACAAGTCCACCCAAGTCTAGACTAGTGGAGCAGTGACGAGCTATACACAGGTGCTTGGATGACTCGAGGCACAAGCATCATGGAATGGCTCACTACAGCATGGTGACAGTTCAGGAAGGCAGCATCCTTCAAACTTGCAGCCAGCTCTACAGGTCAGGGAGTCTCCTCTTGTTAGCGATGGTTAGTGCTTACCGCTTTCACAACCCCAAGGAGAAGCCTTTGGATCTTGTAATTTTCAGGAACTTCCTGAGACATTTAATTTTCTGTTTTGCTTGTTTTTTTCTTTTTTCTTTTTTCTTTTTTCTGTTGTTGTTGTGTCTTTTTAATGCCCCTTGAGTCCTAGAGGAATACTCCAGTTAGGGGAAATAGCCTCATGCACGATGCTCAACAGCGACAGGTGCAAAGTAGGTGGAGAAAGACAGGCCTCAAGGCGACAACATGATGAAAAGCAATATGTTCTCCTGAGACCCCGGTTCCCAGAAACTGCACCACCAAGTGAAGACCACAGCACAGTGGAGGAGGCCGGGTTGCCAGGCAGGGGCGTCAAGTGAGCAACAGGTTGGAACTGCACAGATGAATAAGAGCTCAGGCTTGTAATGTTACCACTTGTCACAGCCTAGCCCAGGATTCTTCCTGCAGCTGGGAGTCTGGACACCAGGGCACCTGTCTTATAGACTCACAGACCCAGTGTGGGTCAGAGGAGGCCTGAGGTGTAGATAGCTTGCCTTTCTCCATCCTGTTCTCTGCAATGAAGGCTTACCCCACCCCCAACACACACACACACACACACACACACACACACACACACACACACACACACAATGATGTTCTCACAGCCAGACAAGGAAGGGCCGTGCTCTGAGTACTTATTCATTCAGTTATTCTTGTGTGTGTGTGTGTGTGTGTGCACGTTTGTGGGGTGTACCACTCGCCCGAGAGTGCTCATACAGATGCCAGAGGTGTCTACAGACACATGCCATGCTTTTACGTGAGTGGGTTCTAGGGATCTGAACTTAGGTCCTCATGCAATAGCAGCCAAGCTCTCTGAGGAGCCATCTTCTCAGCCCCAAGAGCACGTATCGGTTGGTTGTTGGGTAGATACATCATGACCCAGAGAGAAGTGGTGGCCTGGGACTAGGGAGCAATGTAGGGCAGAGCTGACAGAACTAAGGTACTCTCAAAGGGCGAGGCCTTCATATCCTGTCCCCCTTGAGAGGGGACAGACACACAGGCGGGAGGGGTCAGGCCCTCTCTGTTCAGCTGTTTAAACATTCTAGAATGCATAAAACAGAAGGGCCACAGGTGGGGATGGCTGCCACTCCCTGGCGATCCTAGATACCAACTGGGACCTTGACTATAGGAATTAAGCCATCAATTCTTGCTGGACTCCCCCTCTCCGCCCTCCCCCACCACCAACATCTGAAGAGTAGAGTAAGAGGTCAAGGTGGGCCTCTGATCTTCCTTCTACAGGTACTCAGTGTGATACAAGCTATGTCATTGTGTCATCTTGCCCATCCACCAGACCTGGCTCAGCCGGCTGTTAGATGAACAAGAGAGCCACAGGAAGCAAAGGGAGGGAGGCTCAGGAGGGAGGGACTGCCGGCTTCTTTATCCCTGAAACTGCAGCGGGCATCACCAGACCCCAATCCCCTCTGAGTAAACCGACTTGCTCAGCTCAGGAAGTCTGCAAACTCCAAGGCCTGGCCCACCAAGGAGCCCTCTCTAACAGGGTTGCGGACAATGTGGCCTGTTTACCTGTCAGTCTGTTCACTTGCTTTCTTTTCATCTCAAAGGAAAAGAACTCCTGCGGAGCTGCTAATCCCAGAGTCAACAGTCAACCTAGCTGAGCGGCTTCCCCAGAGGTGGATGTCTAACTCGGCCCCAACTGTGCAAACAGACCCTGCGGCCTGGGCTGCCACCAGGGCGGGGCGTGGTCTGAAGCGGCTGGTCCTGCTTGCCAGCTTGACAGCCCCCCTCGCTCCCTTTGTGCTTTTCTCATTGAACTGGGAGGAAGCTCAAAGGCAGGCTAGGGAAGGTCAAAGCCAATTTGCAGGGTCAGAGGTTGAGGAGGAGAGAGGGGCCTGACTGGTCGCCAGGAAGCAGTCAGTGACTGCTCCAGTTACTACCAGGGCCGCAGAGACTAGCAGATGCACCTGTTTGAGCCTCAGTTTCCACACTCGCAAAGAAGTAATAAAGTACCTGTCTGGGGTCAAGGATGTATCGCAATTGTTAGAGGGTTTCCCTATCATGCCTGAGGCTCTAGGTTTGATTGCCAGCCAGCACCCCATAAACCAAGTGCTGGTCCACTCTTTTGACCCCCAGCACTTGGAAAGAGGGAGCAGGAAGGTCAGAGGTTCAAGGTCGCCTTCAGCTATGTAGTGAGTTTAAAGTCAACCTGGGCTGCAGGAGTCCTTGCTCAATAAAGAACAATAACAATAACAATTGTAATAACAAGCAGTAACAATATGCCTGTTAGTGCCAGAAATGGTGTGGGGTGCTCTGTGTAAATGGTAGTGACTGACAATCGGAAGGACGGAGATACTAGGAGTGAGACTCTCTCCCTGATAGGCAGGCACATCGGGAGAAGAGCCATGGTTAGGTAATAAAGGTAGCAAATTTCCAAGATGGTCAGCTTCTTCCTTAACCTCCTGGCCTGAGGCAAAAGCTTTTTAATCTCCTTTAGTTAAGACAAGGAATGGACTCAGTGGCTAGGACGAGGAGAGAGACTCAGACGACGGGTGGACAGCTCCTGTCAGGGACACAGTGGAACAAACAACCCGGAAACCACCTCACAGGCACAGGCAGCGCTGTTGCTGATGGGAAAGGAGCCCCAGGCTCTCCAGTTCCTCCAGTAACACCCCCGTCCCCCTCCCAGGCTCCCTGGAAGCACACTGCCTAGCTGCCCTTCAGTTTTCCTGGCAGGAGTAAGAGTGAGCGAGCGCGGGTCTGAGAAAGGGGCTCATGGGTGCAAAAGAAGGTTGGAACAGAGAGCTGTAGTTCCAAGTTGGGAAGCACATTCTTGGGGCTGCTGAGATGGCTCAGTAGGTAAACACCTGATGACAGAGTTTATCTCCTCATGCTGAAAGGAGAGAGCTGACTTCCTTGTCCTCTGACTTCCACGTGCACGTGTACCTCTGTCTGTCTGTCTGTCTGTCTGTCTGTCTCTCTCTCTCTCTCTCTCATGCGTGTGTGTGTGTGTGTGTGTGTCTGTCTGTCTGTCCTGTCTGTCTGTCTCTGTTTCTGTCTCTCACACACAATGCAATTAGGAAAAAACAGAGAAATGTGTTTTCACATGAAATCCTTTCCTCTGGGCTAATCAGGTGTTTGTTCGATTGAGCCACAGACACCGTCTCATCACAGTCCTGGCTGCCCTAGAGCTCGCTGTATAGAGAGGCTGGCCTTGGATTCACAGAGGTTCTCCTGCCTCTGCCTCGTTTTAAAGGTTGGTGTGAGCGTGCCTGGCAAAGATAGGTTTTTTAAAATTTTTGTCATTCGTATCACTATTTTAAGTTTTAAGAAAGGGTGTTGTATAGCCTTGGCAGGCTTCCAAGAGCCTTGGAAGCTGGCAGTGTTAGGTCTGGATGAGCATCGCCATGTCCTATTTTAACAAGGGCTAGGGCTTGAACTTAGGGCTTCATGTGTGCTAAGCAAGCTCACTACCATCCGAGTTACAGCCCCAGCCTCCAAACTTTTCTAGCATAGTACGTGTTCTGGAAGTGGACTGTTACTGATTAAAACTATTAGTGGTAGGCGATGCTCGGGGACTGTCTTAGTTAGGGTTTTATTGCCATGAACAGACACTATGACCGAGGGAACTCTCATAAGGACAACATTTAATTGGGGCCGGCTTACAGGTTCAGAGGTTCAGTCCATTATCATCAAGGTGGGAACATGGCAGCATCCAGGCAGGCATGGCGCAGGAGGAGCTGAGAGTTCTACATCTTCATCTGAAGGCTGCTAGCACAATACTGGCTCCCAGGCAGCTAGGACAAGGGTATTAAAGACCACACCCACAGAGACTCACCTACTCCAACAAGGCCACACCTCCCAACAGCGCCACTCCCTGGGCCAAGCCTATACAAACCATCACAGGGACACAGTCCATATTCTGGGAGTAGGTGGTTCCTGATTAAAACTGTGAGCAGTAGGCAGTGCTCAGGGACAAGGCTCTTTTCCTCTTCCTGGTCGGTCCTTAGCACGTGTGCACGCGCTTGTAGCCTTAGGGTGGCAACATGGCCTTCTCTGCTCCATGGGAAAGTCTGGGATCGCCTAGAAACTCTTGCTGTATTTCATTGGCCAGAGGGAGTCACGTGGCTGCAGTGCAGCCAGGGCTGTTGGGATTACAAGCTGCTCACTGTACTTCCCCAGTGTGTGCTGGAGGCCAGGGGAAGGTGCTCGAGGGGCTATAGGGAGTCACCCAGGCACCAGCTGCCAGAGGAGCTGACTGCTCATTTCCCAGGCCCCAGACGGGAAGCCGGGAAGCCGCTGCCAGGGGCAGAGGGTGATTACTCAATAGGCGGTTTGATTGATTGACTTTGACATTCTGGGATGGCAACCAGAGATGCAGAGATACAGTTGTTTCCTTGCCCTCCAGAAAACGAAGGAGGACAGCTGAGACGTCCGAGCGTCCGAGCGTGTGCTTAGGGACAGGTATGGGCTGGGCGCTCAGACTTCCTGTTGGGCTTTCAGTTTTGAAAACAGGGACAACCTTGAACTTCAAATCCTCCTGCCTCCACCTCCCCGGTGCTGAGATTACAGGTGTGCACTACCAAATTTGGGACCAAACACAAGTTGTGCCCGCTGGGCAAGCACTCCACCCACTAAGCTACGTCTCCCAGCTCCACTCAGGAGCAAATGATAGGCACCATTCTAGAGGGTATGGAGGAGGACACTGAGGGTCAGGGAAGCTCGTATCCCGTATGTCTGTCTCCCTCACACAGGCCCATTCCCGTCTTACAAGCCCACTCCCCTCAGACAGGCCCTCCTCCCTCACACAGGCCCACTGTGCTCACAGAGGCCCAACTATCTCACACAGACTTCACACAGGCAGGCCTACCTTCCTCACACGGGGTCTCCTCACATAGGCCCACCTCCCTCACACACGCCTTTCTCACACGAGCCCAGAGGCAATGCCTGGGTCTCCTTCCATAAACGTGCCCTGGAAGGTGGCATAGTCTCCGAAAGGCCCATTGGTCCTGGGACCTAAGAGTCGAAGCATGGCCAGAGCCCACCCAGCCCTCTGTGTGAGTTTGTAAGCACGTGGGTGCACATGTGTGCAGGTCCCAGGTCAAGGCTGGATTAATCTCTCTGAAGGTCTTCGTTAATCTCTCCCTGCCCTTGCTTAAAATTTTGTTTTAAATGACACGTTTGTGTATTTATCTTGCATGCGAGTGTACGCATGTGGGTGGGTGCGTGCATGATGTACGTGTGACATTCAGAGGTCAACTTTTGGGGGTTGGCTCTTTCCTTCTACCATGTGGTCGTGGGGATTGACCTCAGGTCATCAGTCCTGGTGGCAAGTGCCTTCACCTGTTGAGCCATCTCCTAGGCCCCTCCTCCCTATTGTCAGAGACAGGGCCTCTCATCCGCTGGGGTGGAGCTCACTAATTTGGCAGGCCTGGCTGACCAGTGAGCTTCATTCGCTTCCTCAGTGCTGAGTGCAGGCTCTACCTGCCTTGCTGGTTTAAGCTGGTTGATGGCGATTCTGGGGCTCGATCTCAAGTCCCCATGCTTGCATGAAAAAAACTTTACTGACCGAGCCATCTCTCTAGGCTCCCCCCCCCCCATATACCCCAGCCTTCTGAGCCTTAGACTTGGCCATGGCTACTGGAGGTCAGCACACCTTTCCCAGACATCTCACAAATTGGCAAGACCCCGGGCCCTTTGCACGGCCCTAGGTATCAAGAGGGGTTTGAGAATGGCTTCCATGTTGATTTTTCATGGCCAGCCTTCAGTTCAATTGGGACGTAAAGACCACGTTGGGTGTCATGTTCAACTCTACAGTCATGAGAAACAAAATGTTTGCAGAGGTAATCAGTTGTAAAAATCTTGTTTTGATTTTAAAAAAAGATTTATTTATTTATTATATATAAGTACACTGTAGCTGTCTTCAGACACACCAGAAGGGGGCATCAGATCTCATTACAGATGGTTGTGAGCCACCATGTGGTTGCTGGGATTTGAACTCAGGACCTCTGGAAGAGCAGTCAGTGCTCTTAACTGATGAGCCATCTCTCCAGCCCCCTTGTTTTGATTTTTAAACTAGTGATTAAATATTTTTTTCCTTAGGGAGATAGCAGAGTCCTCTGTTATATGTGCCAGGGCTCTAGGCACATGCCTTTATCATTGTGGCCAGCTTGCCCAGGGCTACCTATATTTAGTGCTTTGCTGTCCTTGGAGGTTCCCAGGACATGCAGGCTCCTTGAGATGGTTGTGGCTTATGCCCAG
>JADRCD010160377.1:16421-29220 GCA_019843815.1 Montemys delectorum | reverse complement strand
GGAATGGCTAGAGGGTCTAGGTTTACAGATCCAAAGGAGAGACTTAGAGGGAGAACAAAATAGTAGTTTAAGAGTCAGAGGAATCTGTAGAGGCAGGGAAGTGAGTCTTCCTGGGCTGTTTTGCCTTGTCTGCCCATAACCCTAGGATTGAAGTATAGAGGCAAGGGTTAGCAATCACCTTAGCAGGCCATTGGGGTTGAAGGCTGAAAGGTACTCCATGGCAGAGGAATGGAGAAGGTGAGTTGCCTCCCTGTTGCTTTGGGTCTGGGCGCTTCTCTGTTGTTCTTGCTTTTTTGTATAAAGCTGAAATCTTAGCCCTGGTAAAGTGAGAGATGAGTCAGGTGTGGACTCTGCCCACTCCCCACCTCACCTGGTCAGTAAGAGGGACAAAGTCCAAGAGGAGGGGAGGAGGAGGAGCCTATGTGGAGTGGTAGAAGTAGCCAAAGTTACCGCAGTTTGTGTCTCTTTAGAGATGCAAAGGATGAAGTTAGATATTTGATCCCCTGCCCCTCATCCAAATACAGTATTACTTTGTAGTTTACATTGGCCATCTTGAACTGATCCTATTAGAACAGTGTTAGAACAGTTTCTGACCCACATTCCCAGAGATGGGGCACTCCATGTGAGCCCTGCTGACTGCTGCCACCTACTGGAAAGTTATAAACTGCAATCTTTGGAAAAGCCTGGGCTAAAGTTGTGGAAGAGACCTGGAGACAATGAAAGGTGGAACACTGTCTGATGAGAGGAAAGGCTGGATTATTCTTCTTCTTCTTTTTTTTTTTCTTTGAGACAGGGTTTCTCTGAGTAGCCCTGACTGTCCTGGAACTCACTCTGTAGACCAGGCTGGCCTCGAACTCAGAAATTCACCTGCCTCTGCCTCTCAAGTGCTGGGATTAAAGGTGTGCGCCACCACCGCCTGGCAAGGCTGGATTCTGATCTACAGAACCAGCATCACCAGGATCCTTTCTATTTACCCACTCCTTGGTTGGAGAAAGATCGGCTAAACATTTTTTCTTTCTGGCTTTATTCTCTAGAAATGCCTGCGTCAGTGTCTATGAGCCGACTACTGTCATCTCTTTTGGTTGCTAATTCTAATGTATCTCCAGCTATGATCTAGAGTACACTAATCAGAGGAGTGTCAGGACTGTAGCTGAGAGAGAGAAGAGGGAGCACACACATGCATATGGAAGCCAGAGGACTTGGCTATTGTCTCTTGGGTAACACAACTCTCTCTCTCTCTTTCTTTCTTCTTTCTTTCTTTCTTTCTTTCTTTCTTTCTTTCTTTCTTTCTTTCTTTCTTTCTTTCTTTCTGAGACAAGGTCTCCCACAGGCCGGTTAGGATGGTTGGCCAATGAGCCCTGGAAACCCACTTGTTTCCATCTGTCAGCACTAAGATTACAAGCCATGCACCCCTTTAACACGGTTTCTGGGTGCTGAACTCAGGTCCTCACACTTGTATAGCCAGGATTTTGCTGACTGAGCCTCTCCCCAGCCTAAGAATTTTCGTTGTGATGTCCAAGGTTTCACTTCTGATGTTAACTGTAGCCACGATGGTCAATTGCACAGGAACTGAGGTTCACTGTTAGGAAACCCCTTAGATGAGCACAGTCCCTGTTTTGCTGACTGGGAGCCTTCCAACTCTCCTAGTTCCTAGCTTCCTGAGTCCTGAGAAACACAAAGTGCTTGGACAGCTTCATTTCTCATGCCAGCTGGAGTCCTAGCCAGGGCCACTGCAGGTGCCAGTCAAGGGCAAATTAGAGGGGTATAATGCCTCGAGGGCAATCCTCCTGCAATGGACATGCCCTGATATTATTCTGCCTTAGATATTTTATATACTCCAGGGTCCTGATGGCTAGCCATGGGGTGCAATGCATTTAAGTGCTCTCTTCTTCCTGATGTGGTGTGTGTATGTGTGTGTGTGTGTGTGTGTGTGTGTGAGAGAGAGAGAGAGAGGGGGGGGGGGCAGACAGACAGACGGACGGACAGACTGACAGACAGACAGACAGATGTGTGGAGTCCAGAGACGGTGTTAGGATTCATGGGGCTAGAATTCCAAATAGTTGTGAGCTGCCTAACATGGGTGCTGGAAAACAAACCCAGGTCCTCTGGCAGAGCAGCAAGTGTTCTTAAACACTGAGCCATTTCTCCAGCCCTTCCTCTTCCCGATCTTAATATGCTCCTTCCCTCCCATGTGTTATGATCTCTACCCCCAAACCAGGTTTAAGCTCTTTCCACCTACGTGCATACATAGCCTTAGGACTGAGCATCATGTCTTACCCTGAAAAGTTGTCACCAGCAACTGAGTAATAGCTGCAGGGTAAAGGGGCTCTGACAGGCTCCCAAAGAGACTGAAGCAGAGCAGGACACTCCGCAGGGACAGAAGGTTGAAACAAGCAAAGGGAGAGTGGCCAGGAGAGTGCCTTGTTTGGGTTGCCTCTCTGTTGCCTACAAGCCATGAGGCTAGAGAACATAAACATTGCAGAAGGTGGGCTGGAAGGACTGGGGCTAGAGGTGGGGGAGATGTGGGAGCAGCCATTAGCAGGAACTCCTGCTCTTCTCCGAAGGCTGAGTGCCTTCTCTGCACCTCAGCCTTATCCTGCTTCCTGGGGAGGCTGGCCTCCACATGCCTAGGCCTGTTAGTGATGGGAAGGAGTAGGATGAAGGAGGGCCCAGGGTGAGCACCATCTTGTCCCTCTCCATTCTTGACTCATTCTCTCCGCAAATGTGACAGGCACGGGGCAGGATTAGGTACCTCATCCACAGCAGCTGGCTTCTTCACCTGTCACCTCCCTAAATCTCTCTGCACCCTCCCAACGCTGTTCTCTCCCAGCTGGGTAAGTAGATCTACCCATTCTCCTTCACTCCCTCCCAGCCACTTTAGCACTGAGATATAAAGACTAAGATTGGATACAGAGGCAGGTATGCAGACGGCCAGAAGTGGAGACAATGACTGTCTACATTGGAACTGGGGAACATCAGTGTCTTGGTACCAGAGGCCTCTGGGAACTCATCAAGAGGGAGAAGGTTAGCTCACTGAGAACAGAAGCCACAGGTTCTCAGGAGCTGTTTGAACTGGTTTCTTGGAGAGAAGAGAGGCAAGCTGCAGAGAATTTGGGGGAGGCATGGTTCCGTCTCATCTAGCATTAGATGATAGTGCGGGCCTTTGCCCCAATCCTGAATGCCCCATTCCGTGGATTCTTGCAGCTCCCCTCCTAGAAGGATGTCTGTCTGCTACCGTCCGCCTGGGAATGAGACGCTGCTGAGCTGGAAGGGCTCGCGGGCCACCGGCACTGCCTTTCTACTGCTGGCGGCGTTGCTGGGACTGCCAGGCAATGGCTTCGTAGTGTGGAGCTTGGCGGGCTGGCGGCCCACCGCGGGGCGGCCACTGGCAGCCACACTAGTGCTGCACCTGGCGCTGGCCGACGGCGCGGTGCTGCTGCTCACGCCGCTCTTTGTGGCCTTCCTGAGCGGACAGGCTTGGCCCCTGGGCCAGGTGGGCTGCAAGGCGGTGTACTACGTGTGCGCGCTCAGCATGTACGCCAGCGTGCTGCTCACCGGCCTGCTCAGCCTGCAGCGCTGCCTGGCCGTCACTCGGCCCTTCCTGGCTCCCCGACTGCGTAGCCCGGTCCTGGCCCGCCGCTTGCTGCTGGGGGTCTGGCTGGCCGCCCTGGTGCTCGCCGTCCCTGCCGCGGTCTACCGCCACCTCTGGGGCGATCGCGTGTGTCAGCTGTGCCACCCATCGGCGGTGCACGCCGCTGCCCATCTGAGCCTGGAGACCCTGACTGCCTTCGTCCTGCCTTTTGGGACCGTGCTGGGCTGCTACGGTGTGACGCTGGCGCGGTTGCGGGGAGCGCGCTGGGGCTCGGGGCGACAAGGCACGCGGGTGGGCCGTCTAGTGAGCGCCATCGTGCTGGCCTTTGGCTTGCTCTGGGCTCCCTACCACGCCGTCAACCTCCTACAGGCGGTGGCGGCGCTCGCTCCGCCGGAAGGACGCCTGGCCAGGCTCGGTGGGGCGGGCCAGGCGGCGCGCGCTGGAACTACAGCCTTGGCTTTCTTCAGTTCCAGCGTCAACCCGGTGCTCTACGTCTTCACTGCGGGGGATTTGCTGCCGCGGGCAGGGCCTCGGTTCCTTACTCGACTCTTCGAGGGCTCTGGGGAGGCCCGAGGGGGCAGCCGCTCTAGGGAGGGCACCATGGAGCTCCGAACTACTCCTAGGCTGAAAGTAGTGGGGCAGGGCAGGGGCAATGGAGACCCCGGGGGCGGAGACAGGATGGAGAAAGACAGTCAGGAATGGTAAACTAGACCCTAAATCCCACCTCAGGGCTCCCCTACCACTTTTCTTTCTTTCTTTCTTTCCTTCTTTCTTTCTTTCTTTCTTTTTCTTTTTTTAAAGATTTATTTTATTTATTTTATGTGTATGAGTACACTGTAACTGTACAGATGGCCGTGAGCCATCATGTGTGCAGCTGCTGGTGATTGAACTCAGGACCTCTGCCGGCCTGCTCACTCTGGCGTAATTCACTGTAGCTGTCTTCAGACGCACCAGAAGAGGGCGTCAGATCTCATTACGGGTGATTATGAGCCACCATGTGGTTGCTGAGATCCGAACTCAGGACCTTCCCAAGAGCAGTCAGTGCTCTTATCTCACCAGCCCCTCCCCTACCACTTTTCATTGTTCTCAGAGCTCTGGAGTACTTGGGGACCCTTCTCTGATTGCAGTTTGAGTTTGGCTGAATAAGGATTCCTCCAAACCATGGGATTGTGAGGGTGACTGTGGCCTATGCCCAAAATTTGTGCTTGCAGTACACCCTAGATCCGTGTACCAACACTACTCACACGTTGCCAGTAGGTATTCTTGTGAAATACACTGGGAAGCCATTCGCAGACGGCTTAAGTGTGCTCCTGGATTGTATTGAAGCCATCTCATTCTCTACCGAGTCAGGTCAGGACTGGATGGTGTCAGCCTTCAGCGGCTTTCTGTCCTGCCTCCTTATCCAGGTTACCTGCTTTCCCAGGCCTATCTGGAGAACGACTCTAGAGTTTGGACGGGGGGTGGATAAATTCTTGGATGCATTTAGGAGGAAGAAACTGGCCTGTGAGTGGGGGAAGGAAATCTGTGTAGCGTGAAGGGAAAGTGTTCCTGCTTGACTGGTGGTTGGCACTGAAACAAAAGCACATGGCTGGATGGGGGTAAAGGAACCTGGGACCCCAAGACTTAACCCTTCCCTCTGACCCTGGGCTCACCCCTGCATAGCCCCCAAAAGCCACCAGTCCTAGGAAGAAGCCCAGGAGCCAGAATTTGCTTTCCAAGGGAAAATTTGAAGGTTGTTGGGGAAGAGGTGTGGGGATGGCGGGGTATCTGGAAAACTGGAAGACATGCTCAGGGAGGCGGTTCCTTTCCTTTCCCCATCTTTTCTCCCTGTTGCCTTTCCTCTTCCCAAGGTGTTAGCTGTTCCTAACCCTTCTCCGTTACTTCCAGCCTCTAGTTTTTGGAATCTCCTTGTTATCAGATCTAAAACCTGAATGACCCTTTTGATTTGGGGCAAAGTAAAATGCAAGGTTTTTTTCCTTTAGGAAACATTATGGGCACACACATGACCAGTCCTTCCTAGTTGGCTCAGATCATTCTTACGAGGCCTCAAAATTCCTTGTTCCCATACCCATCAGTCCCCAGCAAGCCTGACGTCCCAAGTGGCTACTCTGGGCTCTATTTCAATGACGTTTCTCACCCTTCAGGCAGAGGCCGACACACACACACACACAAAAAGGAAACCCAGTCTCCAGGGTCATGCTACAAATACCAAAAGCAGGGTTGACGTGACTTCTGAATCAGGGAGGAAGTGTATTTAGCATGCCTAGGCGCTGGAGGAGAAAGGACTGTTTTCTAAGGAAGATGGAGTGGGAAGTAGCCCGGGAGAAAGCGCAAAGGCAACCCACTGTCTGCTTGGAAGGCTGTGCATGACCCTGGAGCTCCGAGCCCGAAGCTCCATTGTGGAACACAGAATCCATCCTGTCCTGGTGCTCTGGAGCAGGGGTTCCTGAACTTCCCCTGCTGTATACTCTTAACCTTACACACCCCATGTGGTCAGAGAGATCCTTCCTCAACTCTGCCTTCTGCTCTCGCTGTGGTTTCAGCCCCTCTTTTCATCATATCCTCTGCTTGACAGTTACTGGGCCAGTGCCGATCTGGCTTTTCTCAGTGTACAGCAAGTGAGGGCACTGGAGAACACAAGGGACATCAGTGGTCACCATCACACTGCTTTTCATCTTTCCTAAGAAGTGACAGCGTGAACGACAAACAGAAAGGCCCGTGGCAGACTGAAGGAATGTGTTCTTGGTGCTTCAGGGAACTTCAAAGAGAGCCAGCATCCTTTCTTTTCCTGAGGGGGTAGACGGCTATGGTGGCTTTTCATCTTTAGATGCTCTTGTGGCAGGGCTGGAAGGAGGCGCTCCGGGCCCTGGGCCATCCTGTCTCTTCTTCATTCTCAGCATACTCCTAGCTTAGCCCACATTCTCTCTGTCAGAGTTGAAACCAGACGGTACAAGGCTGTAGGGATATAGGAAAGAAGTGTGGCTTCTTGCCTAGTCCACCGGGGCTGCTAAATGGTCAAGTGGGTAAGGTAAGGGGGAGTCATCGGTATTTTGTGCCACAGAGGAGATCACTTAGACTTTTGGTGCCTCTCAAAAAGAAGACACCAAAGAGAGTTGGTTAGCCTGGAATGGCCAGTGTTGGATGTGGCTTGTCTCCTCCAACCACACCACGGTCATGGTCTGACCTGAAGCCAAGATTAGGTTGTGGTTCCCTTTGTTGATTTTTTTTTTTTTAACATTCTCATTGATATTTTTTCTCTTTGTACCCCCTCCCCTCCCATGTCTATGGATCTGTCTCTCTCTCTCAATCTCATATAGCCTAGGGTGGCCTTGACCCGAGTATGCTGTTTTTATATCATGATGTTACCCTAACTCACAACAATACACAGAACATAGTTGCTCAACTTAATCTAAAAACCCATTAGTCAAAAAACCACACCACATGCTTTTTTTTTTTTTTTGGTTGTTCGAGACAGGGTTTCTCTATATAGCTCTGGCTATCCTGGAACTCACTCTGTAGACCAGGCTGGCGGCCTCGAACTCAGAAATCCACCTGCCTCTGCCTCCCAAGTGCTGGAATTAAAGGCGTGTGCCGCCGCCACCTGGTCACATGCATGTTGTTAATGTGGAGTACAAGGATAATGTTTTTTTTTCAAGACAGGGTTTCTCTGTACAGCCCTGGCTGTCCTGAAACTCACTCTGTAGATTATATATATATCAACAGTCTCAATCTGAGCCTTCTCCCTTGCTTCCTTTTCTTATGATACAATCCGTAAACTTTGTTCACTCCTCCGGTCTAGACCTGCACTATTAGACAGCACCCCAAGCCAAGTCACCCCTGGCACCCCTCTTTCCTACTTCACTGCCCTTGCCTGGCTACCATTCCCTTAGCCCCACCCAAGGAGTCTGCCTCCCCTCTGGACTGCTCTGGTACACAGACTGTCCCTCCCTAACGATGATGAAGGGAGGTGTGGGGGTTTTCAGTCTCACCCTCAGGAAGATGCTCCCCCCGCCCTTGCCCTCTTTGCTCTACTCTGTGGTACTTCCTCTCTGGCTGATTCAGCTGACAGACCTAGAAGTGGGACCAAGACCCTAGCACTAAGACAGATTCAAGGATCGTATATCCAACAACTAGATATGGCATTACCTTCTGATCAGCATCGGGAAAACCCCGTAAGTATCCTAGGAATGGGAAGGTGTGTATGTGTGTGTGTGTGGGGGGGCAAGCATCACTTGGAGAGATGGTAAGACAGACTCCCCAAAGCAAGCCTGACCACTGTAAACAGACGGTTCTCTGCTTCTCAGGGCTCATCCATTAACTCTTCCTGGTGCTCCGTGGTCAGCTCTAGAGAGGGTGGGTAGGTGACTGCAGAAAGTGGACAGTGGCCTCTTGGGAGACAGAGGAGTTAGCCTTTCAAGGCGTGCACAGTGCTGCGGAAAGTTTTCCCCGTCTGGGGCTGGGTTCCAGGGTCTTGTAAGGGAGCGAGTGTGAAGGGTTTCGGAAATACTGCTGTTGCTGTACATTTTGCAACTGGGTCTGTGGCAAAGAAGGGGCCCCACAGCATGGTTAGGAAATTAGCCTTTCTATTCAACCAGGTGCCTTTAAGACAACGAGGTTGACAGTGAGGGGGTGATATATTTTGAAGGTGCTTCTGAAACTTCTGACTTTGGAGACCAGGGTACTCATACTAATGTGATGGGGGGTGGGGGTCAAGAATCCTCTAGCTTTCCCCTTATGGGCGTGTCCACTTTCACTCTCTAGGTCCTTTTGATGGCTGCAAACACTACATCTCCTGCAGCACCTTCTTCTTCTGGTGGCACATCCCTGTCTCTGTTGCCCATTGTCCTACTGTCTGTGGCCCTGGCCGTGGGGCTTCCAGGCAATAGCTTTGTAGTGTGGAGCATCCTGAAAAGGATGCAGAAACGCTCTGTCACTGCCCTGCTGGTGCTGAACTTGGCCCTGGCCGACTTGGCCGTGTTGCTCACTGCTCCCTTTTTCCTGCACTTTTTGGCTCGGGGGACCTGGAGTTTTAGAGTGACCGGTTGCCGCCTGTGCCACTATATCTGTGGAGTAAGCATGTACGCCAGTGTCCTGCTTATCACCACCATGAGTCTGGACCGCTCACTGGCAGTGGCCCGCCCCTTTGTGTCCCAAAAGGTTCGCACTAAGGCCTTTGCCCGATGGGTGCTGGCAGGCATCTGGGTGGTGTCTTTTCTGCTGGCCATACCGGTCCTTGTGTACCGTACAGTAAAATGGAACAACAGGAGTCTGATCTGCGACTCGAGATATCCCAGCGACGGGCATAAAGCCTTCCATCTGCTCTTCGAAGCCATCACGGGCTTCCTGCTGCCCTTCTTGGCAGTGGTGGCCAGCTACTCCGACATCGGGCGCAGGCTGCAGGCTCGGCGCTTCCGCCGCAGTCGCCGCACCGGTCGCCTGGTAGTGCTCATTATCCTGGCCTTCGCAGCCTTCTGGCTGCCTTACCACCTGGTGAACCTGGTGGAAGCCGGCCGCACGCTGGCAGGCTGGGGCAAGGACAGCCCTGCCGGGTTGCGTCTGAAGATGGCCCGCAACGTGCTCATCGCCTTGGCCTTCCTGAGCAGCAGCGTGAACCCGGTGCTGTACGCGTGCGCGGGCGGCGGCCTGCTGCGTTCGGCGGGCGTGGGCTTCGTTGTCAAGCTGCTGGAGGGCACTGGCTCTGAGATGTCCAGCACCCGCCGCGGGGGCACTCTGGTCCAGGCCCCGAAGGACACACCTGTCTGTCCTGAACCAGGCCCCGCCGACAGCTTCATGACTTCCTCCACCCTTCCGGAGTCTTCGAAGTGAACTGCAGTAGGCTGGGTTATGACAGAACTCATTAACTCTGGCCTGACCCACTTCTGTACCTGGAGAAGAACATGTTGGGGACTCGGCTTAAGCGGAAAAGAGGGAGGGGTAGGGCAAGTCAGGGCAGAGAGATAGCATGCTCTGGCCTGGCTTCTGCAGGCAGCTTTACGATTAAAACTAAAGTCTGAAATCGGTTAAGCCTGTGAGTAAGGTGTGTATTGTGGGGGCACTGGAGGGGGGCTGTTATTGGTTCCAGAGAGGAACTCCACTCTGGTGGAGTCTCTCTCAACGGTTTCTTAGTTCCCCGTGAACAATTTTGGAAGGGACACCTGGGCAGATATAGCCCTATGTTCCAAATTCTGAAATAGGTCACCTACTTCCCACTTAGAGAAACACACTGCTGACTCCTAAAGGAGTTTGTTACAAGAACTCACGGTGTGAGATCATCACTCCAGAGTCATGACTCAGGGAGCTTCTGAGAAAACCAGCTCTTGTGAAATGTCTTTGCTCGAGGCGTTCATAGTGAGTATCCTTGACGATTCAAACCTAACTTCCTGTCAGTGGCCTTCATCCTGTCAGCAGAGTCCTGGGAGATGGTTTTTCTTCTCCCCGTCTGCCAAGGAAGTCTCACTGGGGACTCACTCGGGTCATCAGATGCTATTCTGGGTATCAGTGTCTGCCATTTCTCAGAAGCAAACCCTAGCAAAACAAGATCCCCCAGAAAGAGAGGCCCAGGAAGACAGCTTGGGAAGAAATGGTGCCACACCCATAAGCTTCAGATGCCTGGAGACATTTTATTGAGGAACTTTTAGAGAGGAAGCTCAAGTGTCTAGGATGCTGAGGGAGATCCAGTTCGTGTCAGGTCTGTGTTCAGGAAATAAGTACAAAGTTGCCCTTTGCCTTTGACCTTGATGATGCCTCTGCTGTAGCATGTGTAACCCAGGGATTGCAGGGCTCTCGCTGTCTCCTCAGTCACCTGCAATTGGAAGAGGGGTAGGGGAGTGTAGAGTGGCCTTATCCTTGTCCCCTCCCTAATCCGTGCCTCCAATGTGATTCTCACTTGGATCTTGCCGAGAACTCCTGTGCTCTCCATGCGGCTGGCCACATTCACTGTGTTCCCCCAGATGTCGTATTGTGGCTTCTGAGCCCCAATCACCCCGGCCACTACGGGTCCGTGGTTCAACCCTGATTAAAAAAAAAAAAATGGGCTTTGACGGGGAGGTACACTGGAGAAGAAGATCAGGGGAAGTGGAAAGGTTTTATAAGAGAGTCTTTGCGGTTGGAGGAGAGTGGATTAGAGAAGGGAAGGGTGACTCTCTTCGCTCTTGGACTAGCAGCTTTATGCTTCAGCCAAAGGAGTAAGTCTGAAGAGGGAGTGCCCAAGGATGAGCTGGAGAGCAGCTGGTGAGGGACTCCGAGAGGGGAGAGCAGCTGTAGAGTATGGGTACTGTATTGCCCCAGCAAAGGAGGTGCCTCACCCACACGAAGGCGGAAGTTGTTGAACGAGTGCTTATTGATGACGCCCAGCTTAGACCCCAGAGCCACTGCAAATTCCACCATGGTGCCCAGGTGGCTGCAACTTCTCTCAGCATCCTGGTAATTGGGGTTCACCCACCATGAGGGACCAACGGGGGCACAGAAAAAAAGTCCAACGTATGAATAAGCACACCAATGGAAGCCCATAAACAGGGTTGGTTGGAAAGGGCTACTGTACCTGGTGTGTGTCCTGTCCAGAGGTGGCATTTAAGCCCGTGGCTGCCATGTAGGTGCTGCCGATGGTTTTGATCTTCTCTACCCCACTGAACTTTGGCTTGGAGAGCAGCTGTAGAGAAAAGAGGCCGTGTGTCCTGTCTCTCTTGCTTGCCCCATCCCTTCTCCAAAAGCCCGTGCAGGCCTTTGGAGGCTAAAGGACCAGGCTTGTAGGGCTGGAGATGATGGCCGGAAGGAGATGGTTGGTAATGGGCAATAGAGGGATAGAGCTCGTGCATCAGAGGACAGGGAGGGTCAGAGATGCCGGGGGGGGGGGGGTAGGCTAGGCCTCCTGGTCAGGAGAGAGCGAAGTGAGAGGAAGAGCTGACGGGAGATTGGACCTCATCAAAGTCAGCAATGATTTCATTGAGCAGCCGCAGACACTCCAGCCCCTCGTGGTTGATGTTGGATTCTGAGTAGAATTCCTTAAAGTCCGGGACCGATGCAAAGAGGACACAAACACATTCATACGACTGGTGGTAGAGGTCCTACAAACAGGAGGAGATGGGGACTTAGCTCCTGGGCCAGCAGCCTCATGCCTTACCCAGGGGAATACATTTGAAGAGAGCTGAACTGGAGAGGAGGTGTGAAGAGGAGGTAGCAAAGTGGCCCGCCCCATTTACTTGTTTTGCAGTGATTTTTTTTTTAATTAAGTTAATTTCCTGTGTGTGTGTGTGTGTGTGTGTGTGTGTGTGTGTGTGTCTGTCTGTCTGTCTGTCTGTCTGTCTGTCTGAATGCCACAGCTTGTGTGTAGAGCTCAGAGGACAACTTTCTGGAGTTAATTCTCTCCTTCACCTTTATGTGTGTTCCACGTTGCCAGGGTTTACCCGTTAAGCCCCAGAGAACTGAATTTTTATTGTAATTAATTGAAATTTAAGTCACATGCATGGCCACAAGTGGCTAAGAGCCGCCGTATTGAATAGTGCAGAGCTGGAGGGTTGGGTGAGCTGTTCTTCAGACAAGTCCGTCACTATGTGACTAGGCTTCTGAAAGGATGGCATGGTTATAACTTGGAAAGATGCACGGCTGTGTTTTTTCCTCCTCTTCTTCCTCTTCCTCCTTTCTTCCTCCCTGCCCCATCATTTTTTCCCTGCCATGGGCCTCCTTCGTGGTAGGCAAGCTCTACCACGGAGGTATTATCCCAAAAGTTGTTCCTTCTCAACAAAAAGCATAGATTTTGTGGTCACTAAGGACAAAGTCCAAGACTATGCTCTGACAAGACAGGGGCTTGGGAGTCTACCTGACCCACTCTGTGGGGACCCCAGGAAGGATGAGTAAGAACCAAGAGTTTCACTCAAGCTTAGTCCCAGTGGCATCTGGGGCTCTGGAGTGTGGGGCTAGGAGTCACCTCATTGCGCCGGTTCTGGCCAATGAACTGGGGGGCCACGTGTGCAGGGAGTACATTCTCCAGAAGGAGTCGGGTCAGGTTCTCCATTGTCTCAGTCTCCTCTCGTTCCTGCCTCAGTTTCTTTTTCCACAGGAAGTCCAGGCGGCAGTAATACTCATTCTAGGGTGATAGAGAAGTGGCCCCCATATCCCAGCTTAGAAATAAGGTTTGAGGTACAACTGTCCTGTAAAGAGATGGCTTTTTTTTTTTTCCAAGACAGGGTTTCTCTGTGTAGCCCTGGCTGT
>JADRCD010160377.1:0-14768 GCA_019843815.1 Montemys delectorum | reverse complement strand
TTCTTTCTTTCTTTCTTTCTTTCTTTCTTTCTTTCTTTCTTTCTTCCCTTCTCTCTCTCCTCCTTTCTTTCTTTATTTGTTTATTTATTTTTGTAATTTGGCTGGAGGAACAATTATAAATTCTGTAAACTTAGCCAAGTAAGTTAAGAATGGTGTATGCCTACAGAGGCAGAAAAGATAGAAAGGACATTCAACTAAGTGTTAACAGTGATTATTCCTGGAGGGTAGAACACACACACACACACACACACACACACACACACACACACACACACACTCACTCCTCCCAGCATCCTTTGGTCTTAGATCAGCTGTCATTCTATATCCAGGGATTCCCTTTCAACCCCCAGCAGGTCCAGTATGCCCTGATAGTGATAGAAAGGACCCCCTTGGTCCTCACCAGGCTGGCGATGGCCATAGCGAACACCAGGAGGATGGTGGCTGTGCCCAGGGCTACTCGCAATCCTGGCCGTGTGGCTACCAGGACAGACAGTGCAGGCAGCCAGTGCAACATCTTGGGACCTTTCTGGACACACTTCTGTGGAAGAAGAGGTGTCATGGCTGTGGGGCCCGGGTTCCTTCTTAAGGCCAGGTCAGGGCCAGGGCTCCAGCTTGTTACTCCCCTTCTCCCCACACCCCTTTACCGTCAGGTGCTCTGAAAAGCAGACGAAGAGGAGGAGAAGGAAGAGAAGGAAGGTGACGCCGTAGGTGATGATCAGAGCTGGGGGCCTGAGAGAAGATAAGAGGGGGTTTTGAAGTGCTAGAATGGGCTCTGCTGTGAGGGCTGTGCCTGCCATCTGGTTGGGAGTTAGGGGTTAGGGGAGGAAGTAGTCTCAGGTATCCAGATTAGCCACTGGTGAGGTCCAAGATGCTCTGGAAACTGGGCAGTCTAGAGCAGAATTTCAGTGGAATAGGAACTGATAGAGTCTGGACAACATTGAAGGAGGCAGAGGGTTCACAAGAGCGGCCATCGCTGAATCAGATCAACCTCTGGGCCGAAGCCCTTTCACCCTCTGAGTGCTGTATAAGACCTTACTCTTCAAAGTAGGGGCTTAGGCTTGAGGGCTTATCTTAGATCTCAGGCATTTGCTGTGAGATTTGGGTTTCTTGATAAGAACACTGTTGCAGGGATGCTGTTATTGTCTAAAGATATAACGTGATTAGGATGTGCTTTGTTGTTGTTCAAGGACTGAACCCAAGGCCTCATAAAGTGGATGCACTCAGTGACAGCCCCAGCCCTGGCCCCGGCCCCAGGGTGTGCATTAAGATGAGGACTGTGATTATTACCCATTCTCCAGAGGATGTGGGTGAGTGTCTGAAGTGCAGGGGAAGGTGCCAAAGGAAGAAACTGTGGGTCACAGGTCAGGAAGGACAAAGGGTTCTACGCAGAAGAGGCAGCGCCACTGCTGCCTGAGGTTATCTCACCTGGTTGTCACCAGCATTTGGATAGTGAAGTTGGACAGAAAAACCAGGAAGGTGCAGGCTGCATAGTATTTGAAGGCAGGGAGTGCAGAGAGCCGATACTGGAGGCAAAGGGGTATTGCTATTGAGCATGGCTGGGAACGTATCAACCCCAGGCTAGGGGTAGGTCCCCGGCTTCACTCTCCACCCTCCAGTTCATCTATGTAGTCCTGCCAGTTTTCTTTAAGATGTCCCCACTCCCTTTACTACCTACCCACATAACTCATTCTACAGATGACATTTTATTTTATTTTATTTTTTTTGTCGTGTAACCTGGGTTGGCCTCAGACACCCTGTGTAGCTCAGGATGACCTTGAACTCTTGATCCTTCTGCCCTTGCCACCTAAGTACAGGCCTATACCACATACCTGGCATGACTTTCCTACAAGAGGCACAATCCCCTCATTCTAGGGTCAAAAACCATGCAGACCCTGGGGAAGGCAAGTAGGGCTAGAAGTCCTAAACCTTCCCAGGGGCAGGGGCAAGGCTGGGAAGTCTTCTGGTGCTCCTCTCTCCGGCCCACCTGTTTCTCCATCTCCTTCTCTCTGAAGTACAGCGTCAGGAGGTTGAAGTCCTTCGACTGCTTCCACTGTCTAGTGTGAGGAAGGGAGTGTGAGCAACAGGCAGGATGGTGCAGGGCAGGGCAGGGGAAGGTCCTTGGAAAGGTCTTTCTCTAGGACAGCACCTCACCTCCTTACAGACCCCCAGGGAGTACCCGCCCTCCTCCACCATACCACCGTTGGGCTTCCAGCCCTCTGTCTTTCATACTTCTGAGAGTTGAGTTGTTCGATGACCTGGAAGAACTTGGCATCGCCAGTGTCCAGTTCATCATCTAGTCCACGGGGTGTGCGACTCCTGCACAGTGGCAGCCAAGACTGTTATTTCAAAAGTGCCCAGACAAAACAGAGCAGTCCTCTAGGGAGGACTCCCCCAGTGTGCCCCACTGTCAAAGATGAGGGCGCCTCACCGGTCCAGGCTCCACTGGGGGCTGAAGGCTTTCTCCTGTGGAAAGAACACATGGTGGGTGTATGGTGAGTCTTCTACCTTCATCGAGACAGATTGTGAACCTGATCGAATTTTCTACATATGTCCTTGACAGTATGCATTTGCTTCTTCGGCTTCTAATGGCCTCCATCTCATCCTATACTAAATCCTAGTTCCCCAGCAAGGAGCATTTCAAACCCTGCTTCTTCCTAACGCTATAGACTTCCAGCATCTTTAAAGCCTTTATTTCCTCTTGGAAAAACATCACTTAGTGGGGAAACCCTTTCTCTTCTCTAGATTTGGGTGGCTGTTAGTTCTGTGTCTCCCTGAAGACTGCAGATTCTAAAGGCAGGGGCTTTCTCATCATCCTTGAATGCTAAAAAAAATTCATTGCCTTGAATTGAAATGACTATACAGAAAGTATTGACCCCTCTCTGACCTTTTGTGAGCCGGTCAAGGTAGATGACAAGGTATGGCGAAGAAAGAAATGGAAGGAAAATCAGCTTGATTATAGCCATAGAGCCATTCTTCGGCCAGAAGGAACACACAATATATGCAAAGATATAAAAATAGCCAGGCATAAAAGAGCATCCACTGACCAGTACAAGAATATGTTAACCACTCTTTCCTACCCTCCACTGAGGGGGGATGGCAGATGCTAGATATGGGGCCTAGGCACGCATACACGCACAGGCTTAGCTTTTGTGAACCTACTCCTTTATGCCTGTACGTTATATGGAAGTAGGCAAACAATATCTATTCACTTCTGTCTTCTCAAGAATTATACTAGTGTCTGACATTCAAGCATTTAAAAAATGCAAGGGTCAGGTTGGTGCGGGATCATATAATTCCAACACCCAGGAGGCCCGAGGCAGGATAGTTGCTTCCAGTTGGGCTACATCGTGAGGTCTTGTCTCAAACAACAAAACAGTGACAGGAATAGTGTTTGGATGGAACATTTCAGCACAAATACTGCTCTTCCTCTAAAGATGCATGCTGTTAGGAGTAAGCAGATATTTGCCTAGTGCCCAGCACTTGATCCTCAGGAGCACATAAAACTAGGTGTAGTGGTCCACACCTGTGGTCTCTGCACTTGGAGGTGGAGGTAGGAAGATCAAGAGACTCCAAGGACACCCTTGGCTACATGGTGAGTTCAAAGCCAGCTTAGGATACATGCGACAGGGAGGGAAAGAGACACAATGGTCATTTTTGGAATTTCTAATATTTGATTGACTTCCTGAATCTTCAGAGGCCAATTTCTGGGTTGATGAGGCTCTGCTTCAATTTTGAGACATGCTCAAACAAGCTGTGCTTGTCCCACACCCATGACTCTTCTTAGCATCCACAACAACCCTCTGGTGGGTCTTTTTATTGCTGAAAATGGCATGCAAGGTTGTCTCGTGGGCCTTGGGCTTGTGGCCAACTCCACACACTACTCCCTTGACACCTTGAGGCCTCATTCTGCAACAGGGTGTGGGCTCTTTGAGTCTTCCTTCCTCTTCCTCCTGCTTGTTTAACCCCTATGACCTCTTCTTTCACTAGGCTGATGTTTAGCATAAATCCTTCCTAGAGCTATTGTTGCCAGTGCCCCCCCCTCCCCGAGAATCCACTGTTTACTGATATGGAGGATTGTTTCTACTGGGTGGCAAAGGAGGAGAAAGGATGGAATGTAGAAATCTCTGCAGATACCTCAAAAACCCAACCAGGTCATTCTGGGAGAGAATGTTCTGGAAGAACTTCAGAAAGGTGGCTGGAGTATGGAGCAGATTTGAGAGGAGAAAGAACAAGGAACATGACCTGGCCCTATACTGAGCACCAACCCCGAGAAGCTGTGGGTGGGAGAGATTCAACAGCTTTGGGTGGGTCACAGATTACCTCCAAGTCTTATAAATAGGATCTGCAGCAAGAGGCCCTGCCCTAGCTTCATCCAGATAAACTGCAAGCCAACACCTTTTTCTCTGCCACCACTTCATGTCCTTTTCTTTTTGAAGGCCAGGAGCAATTCTTTTCTGTCACCTCATTTGCTTCATGTGTAAGTGATAAAAAGTAGAGGCACAACCCAAGTGGCCCACAAACTTAACTTTGGGAAGGATTAAAAAGAATAGGAAATTGTGGCAGGACAGGAGAGATGGCTCAGCAGTTAAGAGCACTGACTGCTCTTCCAAAGGTCCTGAGTTCAAATCCCAGCAACCACATGGTGGCTCACAACTACCCGTAATGAGATCTGATGCCCACTTCTGCTGTGTCTGAAGACAGCTACAGTGTACTTATTTATAATAATAAATAAATCTTTGGGCCGGAGCGAGCGGGGTTGACTGGAGCAAGCAGAAGTCCTAAATTCAATTCCCAACAACCATATGAAGGCTCACAACCATTCTGTGCAGCTACAGTGTACTCATATACATGAAATAAATAAATAAATATTTTTTAAAAAAAAGAAAGAAAAGAAACTGTAGCAGTGGAGGCATTCGCTGGTGGGATAGAAGTGCTAAGTCAGAGGGAAGTGAGGTATAGGGTAGCTACTTCCTTTGGATGACAGGAGAGGTACAGTGGGCATGGTGTCTACGGAAGCTTGCATTTCTCTGAGGAGAACTGGAAAGGAGGGCACGGGAAAGCCTGATCCACTAACTGGGGCAACCAGGCAGTTCAGGAATGCCACACATTACCAAGTGATTCACTGTGGGTGAGGGGAGGCTGTGGGTGGAGCCTCAGGGCAGTGGAGGCTGTTTTCCCGAAGCGTGGGGCATATAATGGAGGTACACACACCGGGAGTGGAGTGGAGGTGGAAACAGGACTGTCGAGGTGGCTTAGGTGGGCGAAAGGCTTGGCTGCACCCCAAGACTCCAGATAACGAGTCATCAGTAGCGACGGACGCATCGTATGCCCCTCCAGAGAAGACAACAACCCTTTTGCGGTGGCCTTCTCGTCTTCCTCCTCAGCCTGGGACATGAGAAGTCTGAGTCAAAAGGAGATATTTCCCCACTCTCTCACATCCTTATAGGCCTGCTCCACCCACATCACAACCCAGCAACTCAGTTTCTGGTGTAAAAGGAAAGACTGGTTTGTTGATGAGGTGGCTTGCTTGGTCTAATCTGTGAGGTCTAAGCTGAACTTTTACCCGAGGATCAATGACCAGGTATGTAGGTTCGCCTAGCTCCCGAAGGTATGGGTCTCGGTGTTCCGTGTCTGCTCTTTCCACAGCATAAGCTCCCGCCAGCAGGGCCAGCGTTGCCCCAGTGATGTGTACTCGTCTGGAAGGAAGGAACAGTGAGTCAGGAGGAACGGCCTCTAAACCTTTAGTTTCTTTCAAAGACCATTCCCAGAGCTGTGTCTTCAAGAAAGGACCCATGTTACAGAGAGTGCTTCCCAACATCTCAGAATTTCCCTGCACTTTGTCTTAAGAGATTGTGAACAGGATAGCACCACATGAGAGATTCGACTGGCCGTTTGCTGTAGCTGTTCCAGGCTCCAAGGCTTACCCTGGCACACCACCTGCTTCCATATGGTTGGCCAATGTGACATCGTGGGACCAGACATCATACTGCCATTTCTGTAGCCCGATGACTCCACAGAGAACGCTGCCTGAGTGCACGCCCACACGCATGTTGATATCCACACCGGTGGCTACCCGAAGTTTCCTGAGCAGAGTGTGGGACAAGCTTTGTGCTGCCAAGAGTCTCTGCTTCTCAAGGAGGACTGCCACCTTGCCTCCCACACTCCCTCCAGCACCCATTGCTCTCAGTTTCTCCTGCTCACACACCCAAGCTGACCTGATGGCCCGGCACATGTCCAGTCCCATGCGCACGCAATTGATAGCGTGGTCAGGCAGCGAGAGGGGCAGCCCAGAGACACAGTAGTAACAGTCTCCCAGGATCTTGATCCGCATGCATTCGTGCTCCTGGGAGTATGTGTGTGGGTGTGTAGAGGAACCTGGTTAGAGGCCAGAGGGGTAGGAGGGAGTTGGGGGAAGTTGGGGAACAACTGTGGCATTCCTGAAGAACTTCTGAGGTTTGGAGTGTCTAGGTCAGATCTATGGCGTCCCTTGACATGGGGCCGACTGAAGTCTCTCGGGCAATATCTTCATCAGAAGGAATAATTAAAGGCCGGAGTGTCTGTGGTTCTCCCCAGTTTGGGTGTATGTACAGTGCATTAATATCAGCACATGATAATAGGATCAGGATCGGGGCATAGAGACAAACCCAAGCTAGGATGGATCCATCCATCATGTCTGATTAGGTGCTAAGCTGTGTTATAGGGATCAGAAGTTTCTCCTGGAAAGGCCTCCCAAGGTAAGAATGTCTGGAAATCTCTGTACAGATGTGGAGATGTTGTGTTTAGGATGTCAGATGTGGAGAGATCTCTCAGGGATGGTGGCCGTTTCCTGAGTGCGAGTGTTTGTGAGCGGTTCCCGCTTCTGCTGCTTTATTTGGGAGCTTGGCCTGGCTCCAGTGTAAGACTTCTTAGAAGATGTATGCTTTCTTTGCAAGAGGCTCCCCAGCACATGGTATTTCAGGGCCCCTAGGTGGAGAGGGAAACCCCTCTGACCTTGGCAATTTGGTCGAACTTGCCAAAGAGCTCATTGAGCATGAGTACCAGCTCCTTAGGGGAACACTCGCTGGCCAGCCGCGTGAAGCCCACGATGTCCGCATACAGCACGCTGTACAGGGTGAGCTATGTTAACGGGGCTAGGGCGGCAGCCCAGGGTCCCTCCCCCACAGCTGGCTTTCCTCATACCTCACTCCTTGGTGCCTCTTGACATACAGGCTGTGAAAGTTGTTTGTGTTCTCTGGCCGTGAGCTCTGCCCAGCCTGCAGCCGCGCCATGATCTCTGCTTTCATCTCTCGGGCCAGGTAAGCAGGAAGGATGGACAAGAGGAGGTGCTCCTGGAGAAGGCCCCCATGGATGACACCCCTTCTACCCTGCTGTGCCCTATACCCAAGAACCCAAGAGCCCATCAAATTACTTAGGCTTCCACATATTACATGCTACCTACTAGTAGCTCCCCAACCCTTCCAGTCCACCGAGCAGGACTCCAGCACCCCAATCTGTCCTGGTCACTTTTAGGGACTAAAATCAATACCTAAACTTGAAATTTTCCTTTAATATAATAACTTTCATCCTCATCCTCATCCTCATCGTTGTCGTCATTTTGAGACAGTATCTTACTATGTCTCCCTGGATGGCCTGGAATTTGCCATCTAAAACCAGGGTAGCCTCAGACTCACAGAGATATGTCGGCCTTTGTCTCCCAAGAGCTGATATAAAAGGTGCACACCGCTCTTACTGCTTGCTTCTCTCTTGCTTCTCTCTTGCCCTCTTGGGCTTTTTTTCCCCCTTCTCCCTTCCTTCCTCCTCTCTCCACGTGGTCATGGCCGGCCTCTACTTCTCTATTCTCTTCTTCTCTCTGCCTTTCTCTACCTCTACTACCCTCCAAACTCCCCCCCCCCCATGCCCTAAATAAACTCTATTCTATACAAAAAAGAAAAAGAAAGAAAGAAAGAAAGAAGGAAGGAAAGAAGGGAAGAAAGAAAGGTGCACACCACTACACCTGGCTAAGATTCAATTTCATCAGTATAGCACAGTGTATGTATATGTAGGCATATGTGCCACAGTGTGTAGGTGGAGGTCAGAGCTTTGCAGAGTCCCGTGTCTCCATCTACCTTTATTTAGGTTCTAGGAACTGAACTCACCTTGCCAAGCTTGTGCAGCAAGGGCTTTACCCTCAGCTATCTCAACTGGTACCTAGCAACAATCTTCCATGGGTCACAGTTCGTATAAAAGAGGAAAACTACTTGAGGAAGGCAAATGAATTACCCAGAGCCACTCAGAATGGAGGTGCTAAAAAGCTGTTCTTTCTGAGCTGCCATCCCTTCTTGCCTCTTAGGTCCTACTGACCTGGTGCTTTTTCTCAGTGTCCAACCTCCGGCGGGAGTGCAGAGAGCTGAGAGCCTCCCGGAACGTGGCCCGCAATGCTCGCTCCATCAGGGCCTTGTGGTACGCCCCCACCACGTTCCCACACAGGAACAACACCGCGTTTGCTGCCAACTGTGGGCAAAGGCCAGACTTAGAAAGTGTACCGCTCTCCCCACCCTAGTGGGTTCGGGGAGTCTATCTGTGTAGTTGGCGTTGGTTCCAAAAACAGGACGACGAGGGCCTGGCTCTACGGTTAAGGACCTAGGTGTCTCAGAACAATCAGAGCCACTCTATGACATCCATCCAGGAGAATTGATCGCTTTCCTCCTCTGCTTCCTGCTGTAGACGCTTGGCTGTGGGGCCAACCTGGCCGCTTAGGTTTAGCTATCTTGCATGTATATTTCCTCTGCCCAGAACGCTATTCCATCATTTTCATCTCCCGAGCCCATTCCAGCTGCAAGAAACTACTCCAGTTCTGATTCACGGTTTCCGTGAATGCTCTACGCGAGAGAATCTTCACTGATTTTCCCCATGGCTATAGTGCCCTCTTCTGGCAAAGACAGTCATGGTGCACTGTTGTAGCAGCGACACTAGAGGTCGCTATAGGGAGGGTTATCTGTGCTTGGATCCAGCGAGGGCCGAGCCATGCCTTGGCGTCTCAGCTCACAGCATTATTAAGGAGCTGAGCCAACTCTGGGCACGCTACTTGCACCTCTTACATTTTTACCTGTGGTAGTAGAACCCTCTGTGACTCAGGCTGCCACCCAAGGTACAGTCCAAGGACCAGCAGATGCGAGAGGGATGAGACAACTCCCGCAGCAGCCGCATCTCGCATGCCCAAGGGCAGCATGGCGTACACAGTGAAGATGATGAAGAGGAAAAAAGACACCTGGAGAAGGGTGTGGGGAGCTGAAGGCCCGGGATGTGCGGCCCAGGGTCTAAGTTTAAGGTCCACCTTCCCCCAAGCCCTTGGCTGTGAGTCTCCTCACCTGGTCCCAGGCGCTCACCACACCTCCAGTGAACAGGAATCCATAACCCAGAGCCAGCAATGCAACCCATATGAGGCCAGAAAGAGGTCGTGTCCATCGCTGCAGTTGCTGCTCCCGGGAAGCGAGCCCCAATAGCAGAGAGAAGCCACCCAAAGCACACAGCACAGTGGTCAGGAAGCTTGGGTCCGAGGTCAGCTCCTGTGGAGAAGAGATGTCTGAAGCCAGGCTGGGAGGAGAAACTTTGAGTTCTCTCAAGGTGAGAAGGAGCAAGTGTCTTTCAAACCAGGTCGGCGAAGTGTCCGAAACATATGCACCAAGAATATAGGGTTGGTGAGATGCTACAGTGGGGAACCGTGCTTGCCACCAAACCCATGTTTAATTCCCAGAATTCACGTGGTGAAAGATGAGAACTCGTGCCTTTGAGTTGTCTTTTGACCTACACACACACACACACACACACACACACACACAACTAGATAAATTAATGAAAACACACACACACAAGAAAACAGGGGCCACTGACACATGCTTTTCACATTAGGTTGAACTAAAAGAAATTTCTAAAATCCTACTGTTTTATCTGCAAAGGTCCGCAGTGTCACCTGGCTCCACCTAAAGTACCTCAAACATTTGCAGTGGGACCAGGGAGAGCTACTCAGCAGACCTGGTTCCTCTTGGCTGTTTGCAAGCCCGTGCTCTTTCTGTGTCCCAGGCGTCTTTGCTTGTTTGTTTAGTTTTGAGGCGGTGGGGGTGGATGGGGCTCATATAGCTTGGGCTGGCCTTCAACTCACTTGTAGCTGAGGATTTTGAACTCCTGGTCCTCCTGCCCCTATCTCTCAAGCACTGAGACTCTAGACTTGCCTGGCTGTTCCCACAGTTAAAAGAGAAGCGGAGCATCTGCTTGGTTTTCTGAGTGAATGTCATCCAAATGGCTAATTTGCTTGGGAGAAAGAATCCCATTCTCTGGAAGCCAGGACGCTAAACTCCACAAATGTCTACCGGGGCAGCCTAGGCTTCTGCAACCCCTCTGTCCCCCAGCATTGAGTTCTGAGTAGCTGCCTTTCCTCTAGCCTAGAAGTCCCAGGACCACCCTACCCCTCGCCCCTCCTCTTTCAGGACTCGGGGTAGACAGAGATTAGCTGTACCCAGTCATTTGCCCCCACCTTGCCTCCAAGGAGTGAAAGGGAAACCCAGAGCAGAATATTTCCCCTTTCTTGTCCAGAATGAAAATGAAAAAAAAAAAAAATGAGTGGAGGAAGGCAAAAACTATCTTTTGGAAGTCTGTAGGCACAGCTAGCAGCCCCACATTCCCAAATCTGGAGAGAAAAAGTCAGGAAATGAATTTCCCCGGGGACGTGAGTAGAGTTTCCTCTCTGGAAAAATGGAAAATCTGGTGTTGGATTTACTCTAGAACCAATAGAACACAGCGGGAACCCACTCACCTCCTAGTATTGACCCAGAGACTAAGCTTAGAGGGTGGAGAGCTCCGTCCCATGTCCCCAGAATCACAATTCATGATGAGGCTCAACGCTTCTTTTTCGCTCCCCAGCAAAGACATTAGTAACTAAAAAAAACCTCGCACATCTCAGATCTTCAAACGTCCCCAGCCCGAGGCAGTCCCTGCCTAGAGCAGGTTCCCACACCTAGCTCATCTTACCCTGCCGGTGGCCCAGGCGACGGCGGGCAGTGCCACGAGCGCGCAGAGCACAATGACCAGAAGCAGTATCAGCAGTGGGTACTGTTGACTCAGGCTGTAGTAAGTCTCGTAGAAGAGATCTTCGCTGGGAGGAGGCCGGGGACTGAAGAGGCGGGCCATGGTCTCCCCCGCCCCAGCCCGGATCCCCTACCCTGGGGACCACAGGGCGCCAAGTTAATAACCCGGCTCGACCCACCGCGCTTTTCCACCCCTCCCGGAGCCACTCTCTCCCAAACCACTAAGCTTTCAGCAGCAATAGGGTTCCCTGCTAGGTGCTCTCTGATAGGGCTCCCATCTGTGACAGGACTTCTTTATCCGTCTCACAAACCATACCGTGCTAGTGTCTCGGCTGGAGCTGAAGAGAAAGGGCCCCAGACTCTCCCTCTACCATCAACTCACTGCTTTGTGTTAAGCTCCTGAAGTTCTCACAGCAAAGCTAGGATCCAGGAGGGAACCTGGGTGGACTGGCTGCCATTCACCCTCGCTTCTTTGCTAGTGGCTCAGGGCCTGCCGGGCGACTGGCACTTCCCTCTTGGCGCCAAGGCCCCCTCCCACTTCCCCGAGATACAGTCCGGCCCCTTCCCGTTCTGGAGCTGGACTCCCCTGGCTGCTTCCCATGCCCAGGTTGCGTTCTCTAATCATCACCGTCCCTCTTTCTTTAATGAAGAAGAGCGTGTGGGCCGTGGGGGAAACACGAGGTAATGGGGTGGGTGGGAGAGGGAGCAAAGGGACGTGTGAAGATAAGGACACAACATTTGGAAGTGGGGAGGCCAAGGAAAGCCTGGGAGAAAGCTGGGAGGAGCGGGCTCCTGGTACCAGCTGGGGCCGGCTGGGGTGTGGACGAGGGCAGGAGTGGCATTTCCCGTTCACTCTTGGTCCCGCTAGTGTGGCTAAGTGTGAGCTGTCTGGCCATTTCCAGCTCTTTGTTGGATATAGTTATCAACTCCTGGATACGGAGAATCGAATCAAAACAAAACAAAACAAAACAAACAAAATAACCGCTGCCCTGACAAGAAAGCAAGGTGCATGAAGTCAGTACAACAGGTGTATGGTGGTCTAAAAGAGCCTGGGGTGCCTTCGAGTTTCCTGAGACACCTTCCTTCACCAGGCTCCCAAAGCCCAGAGCTCAAAATCAAGGAGAAAAGGGGGAGCGGTGTAATTCTAACGTCTCTCCTGTCAGTTTAGGCTTAGGGTTGTATCAGCCCTGAACTCTGGAGGAAGTACCCCGCCCAGAGACTGGAGCATCAGAGAGCCAGAGCCGAGCCTCGGATTCCTTCCTGCCACCAGCTGGCCCCTGACCTTACGAGCCAGGAGGTTGCCTGTATCTCATCCCCAGATTCCCTTTTCCTGTAGCACCATCTCCTTCTCCCCTGCCCCAACCTCACCACCCCCTACCCTCACCCCCAGGGTAGGCAGTTCCTGGCTGTCCATCCCTGATGCCTTGGATTGACACCTCAGACTCACTCATCGTTGACATGTTATGTTTATTGACTTTTCAGAGATAGGTCAAAGGTCAGTTTGGGCACAGGTCTAACTGTCCTCAAAGAATATTGTGAGCTGCAGGAAGTGGCAAGGATTGTCTTAGCCAGTCCAGGTTGCTTAGCACACGTTTTTATTCCCATGCTAATTATACCGACTGCCTGAATGGTACATTTCCGGCTTCAGGCTCTTGCAGTTACTCTCTTAAGTCTACTTGTGGAAGGGCTACCAGCCCCTACCCCTGCCGAACTGTGCTGGGTCCTTCTTGGGAAAGGCAGTTCTTGTTTGTACTGTCATGGAGTTGTAGTGTCCAACCTGCACTCCATAACAGTGGTTGAAGGTATTAGTCTGTGGCCCTTTAAGAGGAAAAGGAGGAGGTGGTGGTGAGTGGGTTCAGAGGTTAGAGAGATGAGGTTAACAAGTACTTTTGGCAGTGGGGGTAGCGACACCTTGTGTTCACCCTGAGGAATGCAAACGCAGGGTCTTCACCTGCTAGCCAACTGTGTCCCAGTATGAGCTGTGCCTCTTCAGAATTAGTCTTGTGAAAGCTCAAAGGGGTAGTGGCTGCTGTTTGGGTGTCTTTGGTGGGAGACTCTCTGAACTGCCTTAGCAATAAAGGAACTGTGGGGTCTCCCAGACTTGGTGCTGGGAAAAGGCAGCCAATTCCGACTTCTGTTGTGGGACCGCAGTGGGATCCCCTCCTAGTAGATATTAAGTTCCCCTCGTGTATTAAACGAGGTAGACTGGGTTTGATGATCTCTAGTCATTCCTTCCCGCCTCCAGAGGTGCTGAGGAAGAAGGGGATGGGAGAGCTGAGCAGGGAGAGCAACACAGGATGAAGAATGGCTACCTGTCATTGGATTTGTCTCTGGGGTCCTGGGGTACCCATGAGTGCCGAGTCTTCCATCTCCCTGCAAATAACACAGACTTCTCAGGCTTTCTATTCAAGAGGCTAATCTCATCACCGTGTGGCTCTCCTTGGTAAGAGGGCATGCTCTAGTCTTGTCAGTGTCTCACCTGATTCCTTTGGGGGTCAGGAGCTGGAGTCTCAGTAAAGACTGACTTAGGTGTTGCGCCTCCGGAGGGTAAAGCATGTGGAATCTGGGGAGTACCAGCCACCGTGTCAGGAGATGTCCTTGCTGGTGCAGCATGTCCCGTTGATGCTTCCTGTGCTCTCCTCTCAGAAAAGCTTATGTATTCTTCAGGAACTGGTCCGGAGGCCTCCTCCAAATGCAGGTGGTCCAGCATTTTAGAAATCATGGTTTCTCTTGGGCAATCCATTTCTGTGTCTCTTTGGCTTGGCTCACTGGCAGACAACTTTCTGTCACTGCTTCTGTGCTGAGACAGATAATGCTTTACCTGCGCAGACAGGAGGACCTTATTGTCAGGAGCTGGGGCAGCCAAAGTAAACCCCAGTGAATATTTTCTTGGTCTCTGGGGACTAAGAAGTAGGTTTGGGCCGGGTGGTAGTGACGCACTACCAGGCAGGTGGATTTCTGAGTTTGAGGCCAGCCTGGTCTACAGAGTGAGTTCCAGGACAGCCAGAGCTATACAGAGAAACCCTGTCTCGAAAAAAAAAAAAAAAAAAAAAACCAAAACAAACAAACAAAAAAAAGGAGTAGGTTTGGGTGAATGGGAATGATGGTCAAGGATTAAATAATGGTGGCCAGTGAAGATAAATTGGATGGTTAAGGGAGACACTTGTGCCCATCCCTGAACAGTTCCTGGGTGGGAAGGCAGGGTTAGAAACTCACCTCAGAGACAGCAGCATCTACCTTGTCCTTTACCAGGTTGTAAACACGATTGGTTTGTGGTTCACAGTCTGAAAGACAACAGCGAGTTGTAGATGGGTCAGACTTCTTTCCTTGGAGAAGCTCCCTGCTGAAGACCCAAGCCTATCCTAGTTGCCAGAGATACAGCTGACTCACCCTGGAAGGATGGCCTGTCTTTGGACTCAGAACTCCAGCAGTGCTTCATTAACTCCTTCAGTCTTTCCAGGTCGGGAGTCTCAGGGCTCTCTGGAGGCAGCTCTGTCAGTGGAGGACGACTCTGCCTGTCACACACTGCTCCACGGATTAGTGAAGTCTTGTCTACCACTGGAGTTGAGGATAACACAGGGAATTCGTGAAATGGGGAGACACCCCATTTTATCGTGGACAGGAGCAGGGAGAGTCATCCAAGGAAGAGGTGAGGTGGGAAGAGGGCAGCCTTAGTAGGTCAGGGTGAAAGGCAGGGCTGGGGGGGGG
>JADRCD010160376.1:3717-26505 GCA_019843815.1 Montemys delectorum | reverse complement strand
TATAAGGTCTTTCTTTTTAACTCTGATTCCTCTCTCCCTGAGGGAGGTCTTCAAGTCCTTAATGAAAGCTGCCTCCTTTGACATTCCTGGTCCATTTCTATGAGACAGAAGGGAAGAATCTTTGCTTACCGTTCGCTGGTCCCCATGAGCGGCGGAAGGACCGTAGCGCGGGTGGTGATCTCTGTCTCCGGAGCTCCGCTTACGTGTTCCTTCTGGCAAGCGTCCATACTTCAGGGTCCCTGTTTCGGGCGCCACTTGCCCCAGCCCGAGGGGCGAGTAATTAACCAGGGTCCGAAGGGGACCGAGCCTGAAAGAGAAACAGGCAAGAGAGAGGAACGAGGCCAAGCAAAAACGGTTGTCAAAGCCTAACTTTACTTCAGAAGGGCAGGGCAATTATACTTGCAGAGCAAGGAAGCGTTAAGAGGAAGTGGGGCGGGGCGGGGGTGTACACCTGGCTTCACACCTGGCCAGAGCAGAAGTGTTGACAAAACATTTTATGGTTTTTCAGAGAACACTCCATGGTTCCTCCGAGAATAGATTGTTACTCCGATAAGGTCAAATTCTCAGGGACAACAGGGACACTCTGTCACTGACAATTCACCTACACTGGGGCATAGAACCTTCACAGGGCCAAGTGCCTCTCCTCCCATTGATGACCCACTTGGCCATCCTCTGCTATACCCATGCTGCTGGAGCCATGAGTCCCCCCATGTTTATCTTTGATTGGAGTTTTAGTCCCTAGGAGCTAGGAGGGTACTAGTTAGTTCATATTGTTGTTCCTACTAAGGGGCTGCAAACTCTTCAGCTCTTTGGGTCCTTTCTCTAGCTCCTTCATTGAGGACCCGGTACTCAGTCCAATGGATGGCTGTGAGTCTCTACTTCTGTATTAGTCAGGTACTGTCAGAGCCTCTCAGGAGACAGATATATAAGGCTCCTGTCATCCAGTACTTGCTGGCATTCAAAAGAGTGTCTAGATTTGATGACTGAATATGGGAAGGATTCCCAGGTAGAGCAGTCTCTGAATTGTCCTTCCTTTACTCTCTGCTCCATAGTTAGTCTCTGCAACTCCTTCTGTGGGTATTTTGTTCCCCCTTTTAAGAAGGAACAAAGTATCCACACTTTGGTCTTCCTTCTTGAGTTTCTTGTGGTTTGTAGTTTGTACTTTGTGTATTCTGATCTTCTAGGCTAATATCCACTTATTAGAGAATGCATATCATGTGTGTTCTTTTGTGATTGGGATACCTCACTCAGGATCATAATCTCCAGGTCCATCCATTTCCCCAAGAATTTCATAAATTCATTGTTTTTAATAGCTGAGTAGTACTCCATTGTGTAGATGTACCCCATTTTCTGTATCCATTCTTCTGTTGAGGGACATCTGGGTTGTTTCCAGTTTCTGGCTATTGTAAATAAGGCTGCTATGAACATAATAGAGCATGTGTCCTTATTACATGTTGGAGCATCTTCTGGGAGTATGTTCAGGAGTGGTATAGCTGGGTCCTCTGGTAGTACTATGTCCAATTTCCAGAGGAACTGCCAAACTGTTTTCCAGAGTGGTCGTACCAGTTTGCAAGTCCACAAGAAATGAAGGAGTGTTCCTCTTTCTGTACAACCTTGCCAGCATCTGCTGTCACCTGAGTTTTTTATCCTAGCCATTCTGAATGGTGTGAGGTGGAACCTCAGGGTTGTTTTGATTTGTATTTCCCTGATGACTAAGGATGTTGAACATTTCTTTAGGTGCTTCTCAGCCATTTGGTGTTCATCAGTTGAGAATTCTTTGTTTAGCTCTGTACCCCATTATTTAATGGGATTATTTGGCTCTCTGGAGTCTAACTTCTTGAGTTCTTTGTATACATTGGATATTAGCCCTCTATCAGATACAGAATTGGTAAAGATCTTTCCCCAATTTCTTGGTTGCCATTTTGTCCTATTGATAGCATCTTTTGCCTTACAGAAGGTTTCCAATTTTATAAAGTCCCATTTGTGGATTCCTAATCTTAGAGTGTGAACTATTGGTGTCCTGTTCAGAAAATTTCCCCCTGTGCCTGTGTGCTTGAGGCTCTTCCCCACTTTCTTTTTTATTAGTTTCAGTGTATCTGGTTTGATGTTGAGGTCCTTGACCCACTTCGACATGAGTTTTGTACAAGGAGATAAGAATGGATCAATTTGCATTCTTCTACATGCTAACCTCCAGTTGAGCCAGCACCATTTGTTGAAAATGCTGTCTTTTTTTGACTGGAAGGTTTTGGCTTCTTTGTCAAAGATCAAGTAACAGTAGGTCTCTGGGTTTATGTAAGTGATTCTTGGCTTGGCTTCCAGTTGTAGTTATTTAGCTTGAAATGTCACACAGAGGAACTGGATCTACTTGCATTTACCCTTGTGAAAAAGTTTCAGAGATAGCACTTAGTTTACTGTATTTTTTTCTTTCTTATTTTCCTGCTCCTTTCTCCTTCACCCTCTCTTATTTTGACATTCTATTATTTTCTTGTTTTGAAACAATGTCCTGCAATATAAATCGGTCTGACTTCTATCACTAGCTCCTTTTACACAGCTTCCTTAGTGCTGAGTATATCACATAAGTTCCAGTTACTTTCCCATGATGCCTTAGATAAAATTTCCTTTAGCTTTAATTTTAAACTAAAAAAAAAAAAAGAATATTGAACAATTGCTTATGTTTATTTAAACGTCAAGTGTCATTGTGTTGTGTTTTAGCACATAGTTTAAGGGAGAGCATGGGGAAATTAACAGTGTCACAGTCCAGAAATTTTCAAAAGATATGTAAAATTGCTGACTTCTTACAGTTTCTCAGGTTTTTGTTTAGCAATGCTTACGATTGGGATACAGGGACAAAATCTTGTGGTTAAAATGGGCCTTCTTTTCATCTTTGTTTTTCAAAGAATACACTTCTCATGTTCTTTCTCACCACTCATTTCCCAGATCCTCCTTCCCTACTCATACAATTTATATTATAACAAAAGTGTCCCAAAATTTAAACAACAAAACAAACAAACAAACAAACAAAAAACCAAAATCAAACACAAAAGTATTGGAATATATTGCCAATGTACCCAGTGACACTCCTTTGGAGAAAATTCATTTTTCTTCTTCTAAGCTTCTAAGCTTATTGGTTACATGTGGGATTTTGAGTTTACTTCCCATTCTCTAAGATAGGCTTTTGTGTTTGTTTAAACTAGGCAAGCCTTTTGAGTGCTGTCCCAGTCTCCTTGAGTTCCTAGTTGGACCAGTTCTATTGTGACTAGAAACATGCTTCCTAGTCAACCTCTACCTCTGGCTTATTTTCACATTTTTTGTCACATAGATCCTTGAAACTTATGGAGAAGGCTTGATAACTGAATTTCATATCAGACTGAATGCCCCTAATCCTCTCCATTTCTGTATATTTTGCAATTGTTAATTTCCATGTTAACTACCATCTACTGCAAGAAATTCTGTGTTGAGTGTTGAGCAATGTTCAATGTTGAGCTATGGGTATAGATATAAGTCATTAGGATATATCCTGTGTCCCTGTAGCAGAAATAACACTAGCAAGTCTTCCCATAGGCCTATGACCTATCTAGTCTTAGGGATTGTACACTTTTACAATTGTAGGTATTGGATCCATCTCATTGAGGCCCTCACTCCAATCAAAAAGTGTTTGCTTTCTCACATAATACTTCTGCAGGTATTTCAGCAGTATATTGCAGAGGCTAGTTTCATATAAGAATGAAGAAGAGAGGGCACATTAACCTACCTGGATCCCACCCAATTGTGGCAATTATGGGGTCCCTGGTAGAGAGCATCTTTATGGGTTGGAGGCAGTCACAAAGGGATGGAGATGAGAATGAACAAAATGCTAAAAGTGATAGTTGAAAAGAACAAAAAGAAACTTGGGTCCAAGTCACCATAAGGTAGATCCTAAAGGGTCTTTAATAACAAAGATTTGATGCGAAACGTTTTTTTTAATTTGGAATCCAATCTCATTTACACAGTTGAAGGTACACAGGACAGCAAACTATTTAGTTGTGAGGATTTCTGATGAAACTTCCATGAGAAAACATTTTAGTCTATCATATAAAAATTTTCTCAAGACAAAATTCTCATGATTTACAGTTAAAGCCACTTAGAACTAAGCATGAACTGTCCAAATTTTTTTTGCCATAGCAGCCTGTATGAGGCTGCAGATATTTCTCATTATTAGACTGCACAAAAAGAAAAGTAAACTAGTCTGTGTAAATTATTGTAGCTGAAAACTACCTTTAAAAAACATTGTCTAGTTTAATGTTGTTTATATAGAACCTGAATTTATGAGACAAATGTTCTTTTCTTGAGCCTATAACTTCTAAGGAAATGTGGAATTTAAACTGATGTCTTGTCATAACCACAAATGAAATCTTGAACCCAATAAGCAAATCTGACTCCAAAAGAGGCAGGATCCACTCAGAAAGGGAAAGACATGCTCGCACCAATTTACTGACATTGGTTTGTTATGAACAGAGAAATTCAGCAAAAGATTCTGTGAACATATTGTTGTGAATAATAAGTGTTTAAGAGTAATAAAAAAGATCAAATATCATAGTCTTATGAAGACTGTCACATCTTTGTTTTTATACCTAAATAACAACATAGTGACTTTTTTTTTTTTTTTTTTTTTTTTTGGTTTTTCGAGACAAGATTTTTCTCTGTATATCTCTGTATAGCTCATTCTGTAGACCAGGCTGGCCTCGAACTCAGAAATCCACCTGCTTCTGCCTCCAAAGTGCTGGGATTAAAGGCGTGCGCCACCACCGCCCAGCCATAGTGACTTTTAAATTGCATATTTTACACTTAACAATTAACAGGTATAGGTCATAGAAAGGCATGCTGTATAACTATCGTCTCTTAGCCTGCATTTAACATTCTGTGTCAATATTGATGTCTTCTTGAGAGAAGTTTGAATATCACAGACAGGAGACAGTTGACACTCTGATATCACAATATGCACAGAAAATTTAATGTGTCTTCAGCCCTATTTCTGCAGATTCATTTCTTTTCCATCTTCCTTGATGAATCTATTCAGTCTCCAGATGGTTAAAAGCCACTAACCCTCCCATTAAGAAACCTTCTTTAAGAAACTGGTCCTAATTCATTACAGGAATTCCTATTTTTAATCATTACATATGTTTCCACATGTCATTTTTCTGCTCTACTGTATTCATTATGCCTATCACATCCACATCGTATAGACAGTTTTCTGTCACATTTTTATTCTAACCTTCATGGAAGCTACTTTTTCCTACTTTTTTTTTTTAGTTTTTCAAGACAGGGTTTCTCAGCCCTGGCTGTCCTAGAACTCACTCAGTAGACCAGGCTGGCCTCAAACTCAGAAATCCGCCTGCCTCTGCCTCCTGAGTGCTGGGATTAAAGGCGTGCACCACCACCACCTGACCTATATTTCCTAGTTTAAGCAATATTTATTTAGTAATAACCTTTTTAATTTTAGTTATGTCTTATAAAAATTGTTTAATTTAAAACAAAATGCTTCAATGAATTTTTTAGATAGATTTCTATCATTATTCTAGTACATATCATAGCTAACATCTGTTCAGAAAATACCTTTAAACACAATATGTCTCTCCTCCTAAAAAAAATATTATTTCAGCAGCCAGCATATTCAAACAATCTTTACCCACCACTCGCCCCAAAATTACAAAATTTGAATAGATCTTTACAGAGTTCTGAAGCAGAAAATGCATCTTATAATATATCTCACATTAGCAAAACAACTTTTTAGAAATTTGATATAACAATTGAGAAATTTGTATGTTAATAAGGAGCTAAAACACGTTATAAATTAACCCATTAAAGAAATTTTACTTGTTATCCTTACTAATTTAAGGTTCTTCAATTATTTCACACTTTTTTTTAATTTAAAGATTTATTTATTAAGTATACAGTGTTCTGCCTGCATGTACATCTGCATGCCAGAAGAGAGCACCAGATCTCATTACAGATAGTTGTGAGCCACCATGTGGTTGCTGGGAATTGAACTCAGGACCTCTGGAAGAGCAGACAGTGCTCTTAACCTCTGAGCCATCTCTCCAGCCCTATTTCACACTTTTTATACCACAAATAATTGTAAATTTTATAGAGTGATATATACAATGATACACAAAATTGTTGAACTCATCCCCTTCTCCCATTTTCACTTTATAATATCCCCTTTATTATTAACATACATCTGTCTATTAGTTAATTAGAAATTAATTACATGAGTAAAATAGTGGATCAAGATCTAAGAAACTAACATATATAGTCCCCTAATCATAATAAAGTATAGTAGATTACATCAGGATCCTCTTATCTCTTAGTCCTTAATAATCTTAATTCACATATTACAGATTTAGGAGTATCAAGAACCACAGTCTATTAGTAATAGAAGGAGGGAGCCATAAACTCTGAAGTGTTATGTCACTGCTTGACTTCAAAAGTGTAATGTATTCCAGATAACTATGTGTTTTTGTCATTCACAGATTGGTTTTATCAATAAGTCAATACTCGGGTCCAGACAGTTTTGGAATTATGTTTACCAGTGATTAAAACAAAATACAGTACAGGATTTATTTTTATAAAATAAGCATTTCTCACGTACTAGCAACAACAGCAAAATGTAAGCTGAAACGCAGTAGTGGCCTTGAAACGGAGACCAGGATATGCCCTCCTTCAAGCCCAGCATCTCCAGCAAGAGAAACACCTACTTCAAGGTAAAGGATGCAAAGCTCTCAGGACCACGTGGCAATGGCACTAAAGTGACCTGCTCCTAACTTCGCCTGTGGAAGCTCCCACACACTTCTGGCTTTGACTAGAGGTCAAAGGTAAGACACGAGATGTAAGGTAAGGACTGGGGCAGATTCTTTTGGTATGCCTTAAAACTGGTTATGAAACTGAAAATTTTCCCTAAATATTTGCTTTATTATGGGCAAATTCTAAAGACAGCAAATTAAGATGAATTGGTGTTAAACTTCACATTTCACTCTATTGAAATGAAACTGTCTTCCATAGTCAAAGCAATCTAGATCAAAATGGAAAGTTGCAAGGGTAAATTCAGGATGATAGTTCACTTGTGTGCAGATGGGGATTATTGGATTTGTGGCTATTCCTTATTCTCTCAGGAGGTTAAGTATTGAACACAACATTTTTCAAATGTCAATCAATGCACTATACTACCCAAATAAAATCAAGTCAAGGCTACACACATTCATTTTTATAGTTCAGTTGTCTTGATTGCTTTACATTGATTTAGGGCATTTTAAAAAACTCATGAAAGCTTTATGATTTTGGATACTTGGTCCTTTTATACAATTCGCTCATTCAAGCAAAAAAAAATGTCCCATGCTACAGAGTTTAAATTCAAGGAAAGGAAAGAGAAAAAATATGCTAACGTTTTTGTCCTTTCTGAAAATGAATGACATTTGAACAAATATTCAGGATGTTGTTATTTTAAAAAATGTTGTTGCAGTAGTATTATTTGAGGGAACCATAACTGTGACATTATGAGGAAAATATTAAATCTATTAATCTAATTTTTCTTGTAAGTGAGAAAAATAGAAGTCATGTATAACCTTTCTCATCTATCTGGTAAATCAGTAAGTTCTAGACTTCAATTCTTTTAAATTATTTATTTTTCATTAAAATAATATGTGTGCTTATGTATATGGATATAACTTCTATTTATTGCAATAAATAGAAGTACACAGTTCCACATCACATATTTTGCCATGTTTTCAAATAGTTACTTCCAGTATTTTTCCCCTAATGTTGCTATTGCATGTTTTCAATAATGATGATAAGGACAAGTCTTAAGGACAGAATAATCAGGAGGGTGCGATTTATTTATTTTACTTTTTGCACATGCAAAGTTATTATTAAAATTCATAGATAAATGTGTAAAACCACATCTTTTACCTTTTCCTCTTATGATAATTCTAGAATATATACTTTAAAACTTCATCTAGCCACCTACGACGTCAGTATCCTCCAGCTAACTTTCCTGCCAGTCAGTCTGACAATCCTTTCTTAATTCATTCCGTTTGTTCAGTGAGGTTTTAAATTATTTATCATTTAATTTCACTTAATTTGATTAAATGATTCCCATGTCTTCTCAAAATAAAAGTCCAAATCCTTTACTTACCTTAGATACCAGTTGGTATCTAGCACCTCGATCTCATTTGACCTCTCTTTCTCTTCCTCTTGCTTCCACCTTCTACTATCTATCTCATTCCTTAGTCACTGTGACTGCATTGTCTTTCCTTTTTCTCTTATATTAAGGCAACTTTCAGAAGTAAGGTCCTACACCACCACATCCCCACACGTTTTTCTTTTCCTTTATATGCTCTTAACACTCATTTTCATACGTAGAACATGCACTGAGTAAGACCAACTCCTTCTATGGCCAAGTACATGGTAACTTCAAAGTGAATAAATAGCTTAAGTTAAATAATAGAGTGAAAATTCGCATAATTCTGTTTACATATTTATACTATTAAAATTTCAAAACGAATAACTTAGAAAGAAAAAATGATAACGAGTTCCCGTCACTAAGACCTATTACTGCCATACACACAGATTTATTTGAAATATATTTAAAATAAATTCTGATGATCTATCCAAAATAATTCAATATAAATTCAAAAACATTATCCAGTATATTCTAACAAGAATACTATGTTATAGTAGAGAAGCAAAGTAGAAAACATTTAATCTAACACCTGATGTCACCAAATATTTTGTTTCAGTTCTTTTACACAAGCAACTTACTGACCAAATTTCTTATAATGATCAGCATTTTAAATGTGTTTGATATAAACACTCTTTTTTTTTTTTTTTTTTTTTTTTTTTTGGTATGACACCTAGTTACTGAAGGGAACAATCCCACCTGCTAAGCTATTTCTATTCTCATATGGAATTTCTCATTCATCATATGGGGGAGTACTTCCTTCCCTTTGTATTCATATCAATTTGAAGGCACCTCTAAAACATTAGTCCTGTGTACTCTTAACAGATGCTGCTGCACACTGGTCTTATAATATAGCACACTGCAATGACTAGCCTTTGTGCTATTATGGGTGCTCAGATACATCAGGGAATTAAAAAGCCTTTCCAATTTTCCTACCTTATCGTAGAAGGGACAGAACATAAACATGAAGTATGAAACTTAATTAAAATAATGTAATTAATTAAAGTAATGGACTTCATAAATATACACTGAATGTTTTATTTAGTGTTTGCATTTTCTAAGTCTCTATTGATAGCACAATCACTGAGACTACCTTTTCTATAATATTTAGGAAGTTAATACTATAAAAATCACTAAAATGAGGATGAAAATTTAATATATATATTAATTCAAAGTAGAAATTTTATAATTGATATGGTCTCATGTAGTTAAAGTTCACAATCCACACAATTCTCTTAGTAGGTTTCAAGTCAGTCACTGACTATAAATTATTGTTTGAGTATGAAACAATTAAAACTCATAACTGTATGACTACCTTCACAGATTTTGACAAAGCTATAATATCGAATAATAACATACTATTTTTTGTACTCTTCAGATTGTTCCGTGCTTCTTATTTCTGTTTTCACAGTTGATTCAAAATATAACTTGAATTACAAACAAATTAATAAACCCCTTTACTTGGCTGTTTCAGCTCCATTAAACTGGAGTAATCAAATCATTTCATTCCTAAAGCTTTTCAAAGATAAATTTGAAATTCTTCAACTGTGAAAAGACACAAACCAAGCTCACTAGAGAAATGGGGTCTGAATTGTCATAAGATTATGAAGGCATGGAGTAAAACAGGGATCATCCATGTATGTGAGATATTCTTGTATATCTTGATGAATTCGTTCTGGAAATTATATATTATAATAAGTATGATTGTATGTTATTATTGTATCTATATTTGCCATGTCTTATGTCAATGATATTTGTGTTTTAAGTTTAAATAGAGGTGTATAAATTTTTACCTTCTACCTTCTAAATTTGACTTTTCCATATTATGTAATAAAAATATGCATAAGCTAAAGAAAAAACTATTTCTAGTTGGATTCTTTTATTTGAATATATTATTGAATATATATGTTACTGAATATATATTTATATACATCTATACATCTACACATCTACATCTACAACTATATATATGGATATTGGGTGTGTTTTGTGAAACTTTACCACAAATATGCTTTGAGTTGAAGACTAAAATGATAAGCAAACAAACAAACAAACAAACAAACCCTGGGTGTTCCTGCAGCCATAGCAAGTTCCCAACGCTGAAAAAGAGAGTGTACTTGCATGAATTCAATGAGTAAGCTAAAGGAACAGAATGCTTCTTTAGCATGCACATTAAGAAGTAACACAGTGGTATCATACCAAGTGTACAGCCTTACTACTACAGGATGCACAGTGCATAGAATGTTTTATTGAAAGAGATATAAAGAACATAATGCAAATTTGTCAGTTTGAATTTTTACAAAATTCTACTTTACTCCTTGAGAGTACAGAAAATTGTATGTTAAAAATTATCTTAATGAGTGACAATTCTAAATGGAGCCAAAGCCTGATTGACAGTTACCTAATACATGCTAGGCTTATACTCATCACATTACATGATTAAAACTTAATTATCATAACTCTTCAAATAAATATTATCACCTCCCACACAGATAAATTACGTGACCCATCTTACACTTATGACTGGATGTCCTGGAAACTCCAGTGTTGGCTTCTAAAAGTGATGGGTTTCAGCATCACCTGCAGTGTAAGACATGTACACTTTGCCAAGGTTAAACATTAACTAAAGCATGCATCTTCTAAACTGGTCCCAGAGTCATCCAGCCTGTCATTACGTATCATTGAAACTCACTTCTAAATTCCAGACTTATAATGATTCTCAACTGAGCAAGATGAGAAGACATAATCCCAAGAGCTCACCTATGAGTCATTTCAAAGCAGTGCTTAACCGTTACATTTCTGAAAATATTTATTTGCTCATAATGTATTTATTATTACATGAGTACTTTCTCTTAAATTTACCCATTTTTGTTTGGATTATTTTGAACAGCTAAGGAATTAAATACCACAAAAAATAATTAGATCACGTTTAATAGTAGTAAATCCATTATGAATAAATACTCACAGGATGGAAATGAAGAGGCTTGGTTTTCTTAGTAACTGTGGTAGAAATAATTAAGACAATCTCTTTTTTGTCCATTTTTCTTACCCACCTTTTATAATGATTTTCTATTGTGAAGAAGTTCTTTTTAAAGTTGATAGCTTAATAGATCTCTTACACCTGAGACTATTATTGTACTGTACAAGACTCCAACTTATCAGCCTAGAAGGACAGCAGAAGGAAAGATAGGGTTCTACTGAATGTGGAAAATTAATGGCATTTTATGACTATGGGAAAGCAAACAGGCTTTGTAGCTTCTCAGAACAGTTCTTAGCCAGGAGGTGGCAAGTAAGCTGAAATCTCTCAAATAAAATTGTAAGCAAGTAAAATCTTTAAATATCTTTGTGAGCTTTATGGGAACTCTCTCAGTGAGAATTCTGGCTCTAGTTGTCATGTTGATGAAACCCGACAAAGCCTAAAGAGATCTCTGTTCTTGCTCCTATATCCAGGGATGCTTTGACAGCTAAAATGACAGAATTCCAACACATTCTAAATATAGTTTCCTCATTATATGTGTGTGTTCATGTGTGTGTGTGTGTGTGTGTGTGTGTGTGTGTGTGTGTGTATCTTCAGTGTTAACTACATGGTATTAGAGAGCCAACTATTGTGTTTTCTTCTATGTAAGACTATTTCCCCTGCTCTCAGCATTCCCTGGATGCTTCTAATTCTTTGTATACGTGGTAATGAAGAAAAATTGTGGACTAATGTGAAGATTTTTCATTGAGAAAATAAAATTATTCTAGTATTAAAGCATAGGCTGATTGCAAAAATCTTTTTAGTGAAGAGTTTTAAGACTGGATTATATCACAAACCAGTGGATGTGGTGACACGAATGTATTCTCAATAATGCTTAAGTCTAAACATGGAAGAAATAAGGAAAGAGAAGCAAAGGAATTCTTAAACCTGATTGTGGACCAAACATGGTACTAAAGTATTTAAAGGATTTTCATACTGCTCATACCAAAGCTGAACTAGGTTTTGAGACTCTGTCCTAGAAAATGTAAATAGGTTTCTAAAGCCCATCAGTTGAATAATGTCTGAGAAAACTGGGACTCAAACCAAAGTCCAATCCACAACGAAGCATGTTATTTTCAAACTAGACACCTGCATAGACTATTTTGCCAAGTTATGCAGACTATTAAGAACTTTGTATTTCTTCCAAATTGTTAACATGAGCTTTTCATTTTCCCTATGCCAGTACAAATTTGATTCATTGACAAGTTTTGATCAATAGAATAAACAGTTTGGGATTCGCATGTAACCAGTGGATCAGCGGAGGGAGGGAAGGATGCTTATGTCCCAAGTACTTTGATTTACAGTACACAGAGCAATTGTTTTGTCTGCTTTGGCCTGAATCAAAAATAGCTCAGGTGATCTTTGGAGATGCTATGAACTCCTGCTGACTCTGAGAATTGTACTTATGAAAAATTATTCATTTAAATTTCAAAAACATACCAGTGGAAGTTTTGACATGCCTTCCTAAAACATTTGTCTAACTTCAACTTCTATATCAAGGTTGGAGAATGCTTCTTGTTGATCATTTTATTCATCTGCTTCAGTAAAATAGAACCAACGAGTTCTAATTTTCCTAAAAATTAAATGGAATTGGAATACTATTTCTTATTACATGTGGCTAGGTTTCAAACATATATGCTTTTAAAAAGTAACTCTTGATAGCATGCCAGGTGTCAGAAAAATACTCATTGAATTGAATCTCTTCAGAAAAGGTGACACATTTGGAGTATTAGTTTAAATCACTTTTCAAAATGTTTTCTTACTATCCCAGTTTTCACACTGTATTCTCTGCAACCTATTGAAGATAAAATTAGAAATGAAATGTTAATGATGATTCGTGATCTTAATCTATAACTATATTTTTTTTCCCTTTACTAAAACAGAATTCTTTGAAATCCAGGTGTCTGTGCTTGGCTAGATCAACAAAGAGTTAATTTAAGAAAATATCTGCTTATTGAAACTGTCTGCTGTGAGAAGAAAGAACTCCAAATATTTAGACAATTCACCCATATATATTCCTCTAATTTAAAGTAAAAATATCTTTGCTGTTGATATAGTAATAAAAAATACAGTGCTGTTTTACCACACACATATCTAACACAAATTTTGATTTATTCATATATATCATATAGGTAGGTAGATAGATAGATAGATAGATAGATAGATAGATAGAAATATAATTTGGGGATACAAATAAACCTTCTTTAAGTGTGACTATGTATATAATTCTGTTATAGCTCTGAAAAGTTTTGGATATATCTCAAACTGTGCTGTCCTTTTTGTCCTTTGTCAGAGGACATTTTGGCAGCATCTTCTCAAGTGGAGTGTAGATTTGCATAGTAAATATGAAGGATTGCATTCATTTGATTAAGTGCATGCTATGACATATTTTGTAGATTTAAATTTCCTGATAAGTTTGTATTTTTTAAAATAAAAATTGAGAGAATGCTGTGATTCTCTGACATGGTTAAACCCATTATGAAAAATCTGTTACAACATCATTTTGTTGTTCTAGGAAAGAGAGACTTATTCTTAATTATGTCTGCAGATAATTTTACTCTGCTTTTAATCTTGTGAGTCAAATCCCAGATGACACCTTGGTTTTAACAATCCAAGACTTGGCCATATATAGAGGGCTCTGTCCTTATTTCTAAGGCAAAATAAATATGATGCAGAAAGGCTATTATCTTTTAAGTGTCTATGATTGTATAAAATTGTCATATAGCTGAAGGAAAATCATTTGAATTTATATATGCATTTGCTTATATTTCATGCATAAAAGACTTCAATGAATTCTCCTACAATGAACTTATTTTGACAAATTAATGTTAATTTAAAAATCATTCTACATTATTCTGTGTTGTTTTCTATTTTGACTTAGCCAAAAGTTTATTAGTACAATTTTTATTAAAATGTGACAGCTTCAAGTAAATCTTTAGCAAACTTGTTCACGGCTAAAACTGGTTTAAGGTATATCCTTGAATGTAAAAGATGTTCTTCTATAGACAGTCTAAGGAAGAAAGAAGATTATTGTAATACATTGAAAAATATAAGGGATTTACTGATAACTGAAAGAATTGTAGCTTTTAATACTAGCAATATTTTCTGAGTTGACAGGGTTTTTAAAGTGGAATGTAAAGTGTATTGCAAAAAGTTTTTTTTTTCAAGGCATAACTACATAGAAAGGAATTTATATAAGGAGACAGTGTAAAAAGATGCATTTTTCTGAAAGTACTTAAAGGAGAAAAAGGATCAAAAGAAGTTTTATTTCTATGTACGTGTACTTTTTTCTTCCTTTTATTTAGAAGTAAGAAAATAATTCAGGAAGAATTCCATCAAGCTATTGTTAAAACCGCCAATAGGTAACCTAGAAATGCAGGATGGCAGTGAATTGGTAGGCATAATAAAGATTAGCACCTTTACAAGATGAGACTCACAGTCACAAAAACAGCAAGCATTCAGAGAGCCAGTTACAGCAAATGAAGATCTTGAAAACACTATATTAGAGATGATGGCAAACAGCCATCCCCAGTGGCAAAATAAAGGACAAACCAAACCAAGATCACATTCACTCTTTAATAATTAGAAAGCAAACATAAGCCATGTCAATATCAACATCCATTAAATATTACAAGTTGTGTTGGAAGGCTTAAGCAGTACATCAAGTAACCAATAAGTCTATTGTACTTATCATCAGGAGTAAGCATTGTAGTTATATGGTATTTATGAAATCAGTTTTTCCATTTTCTAAACTCTTATGGCTTTATCTGAACCTTTCCAAAGAGTTGACTTTTCATTTGTCTCTGTATTTAATTTAAAGACATTTTATTTTCTCTTCTCCCCTAATATTTCTGGACTTAACACCTAATTGTGAAACTACAAACACTCACTAATAAATATATTATAAATTTAATTCTTCATTGAAATTCATTTTAAACAATGATAAGGCATTTGTAAAAAATCAAAAGTTTTGTATTTTATTTTTTATATTTTATAAGCGGGGATTGATAATGTCAATATCTACATTTTAAAGACATTTTTAGTAGGACTTTATAATCAGCACTAGGGAATGCTATATGTATAGACATATTCAAACCATGATAAAAATATTTGGTCTTCTTTTCATATATTTTTAAATAACCAATCCCTTAGTTTTAGTTCCATAAAACCTTCAAGTGGGAGTTGTGCTCTGGAGATGACATCACTTTTTTTTTTTTTTTTTTTTTCCGAGACAGGATTTCTCTGTATAGCCCTGGCTGTCCTGGAACTCACTCTGTAGACCAGGTTGACCTTGAACTCAGAGATCTACCTGCCTCTGCTTCCCAAGTGCTGGGATTAAAGGCGTGCGCCACCACCGCCTGGCAATGACACCACTTTTATACATTAGCTGCCATAACTACTTTTCCATGAAAGCCATCCAGTATACCATGAAAGCCATCCATACCATAAAGCTTGAATCAAGCTTTATGATTTTTTTCTTCTTAGAGCTAGAAGTTTCATGGCTATAGATGGTTGTAGGTAAAAACTACATTGCCTTCTGTGGTTGTGTAAGAGGATATTCTCCAGCATTCACCCCAACTGTTATTTATTTTAGTAGTAGTTTTGAAAACATTCCTGAGACCTTGCTCACATTTTCTCTTACTATTATTTTTATCATGGTTTCTGTATATATTTATCTCATAGTGATTGTCCATTTCAATCCAGTTAAAACAATGCAACCCCTTTTTGTGATTATTTAAGTTTAGTTCCAAATTGGATGCACTATTTATTTCACTCAAACTTACAATTGAAAGCAATTGCTTTGTATGTCTCAATTCATAAGTTTATATCCGTGTGTCATTGTTAGAATTATCTTACTAGTTCCATGCCTTGTAATAATTTTAATATATTTTTAAAAACACTACTGAAGTAGAATATTTTGAAGAATAACCGATGGCTTTCTTAATAATTTTATTCAATGTTTGGAATGTTTTACTTGCTTAATTTTGTGCATCAATCTAAACTGAGCCTCCTATTTCAGAAATTGTGGAAAGAAGTTCTATTTTTTTCCTTTTTTTAAATAAACAGATGGTGTTACTTGGATGAGGTCACGATTTGAACCTCTGTCCCCTATACAATAATAAGCATGTGATTATAAATCCACATCTTGATACTACTAAGGTCAAGGGATGAATCAGGCACTTGTTTGGTGTAGTCCTTCACATTCTGCCAACTCCATCGCTGACACCCAGCTTTCTCTAGGCTCAGATTTTTCCTGTGATCTGCAGAGACAATCACATTAAACACTGTTACAGAATTTCTCTCCTTCAAGGACATAAATATATGTTCCTCTTTTCAAATTTAGCCCTTGGTAGGCACTATGATTTCTATGTGGTTTATTTCCACAAATGTTTTATGTTTTAGAATATGCTCTGACTTTGAACAGATTAGTCTCAAGAGGAACTGGTTAAGTCTACTTTTGAAAACTGGGAACTGGGTACTAAGAGATGGCGAAAGGCAAATGCAAGAATTCTACCAACAGAAACCAAGACTGCTTGGCTTCATCAGAACCTAGTACTCCCACCACAGCAAGTCCTGGATATCCCAAAACACCTGAAAAGCAAGATTTGGATCTAAAATCATATCTCACAATGCTGATAGAGGAACTTAAGAAGGACATGAATAACTCCCTTAAAGAAATACAGGAGAATACAGGTAAAGAGGTACAAGTCCTTAAAGAGGAAACAAAAAATCCCATAAAGAATTACAGGAGATCACAAGTAAACAAGTAGAAGCACTTAAAGAGCAAACTCAAAATTCCTTTAAGGAATTGCTGGAAAACACAAATAAACAGGTGAAGGAATTGAGTAAAACCATCAAGGACCTAAAAATGGAAGTAGAAACAATAATCAAATCACAAAATGAGACAACTCTAGAGTTAGAAAGCTTAGGAAAGAAGTCAGGAAACATAGATGCAAGCATCACCAACAGAATACAAGAGATAGAAGAGAGAATCTCAGGGGTAGAAGATAACATAGACAACACTGAGAGAACAGTCAAAGAAAATGCAAAATGCAAAATGACCTTAACCCAAAACATCCAGGAAGTCCAGGACACAACGAGAAGACCAAACCTAAGGATAATAGGTATAGAAGAGAGTAAAGACCTCCAACTTAAAGGGCCAGTAAATATCTTCAACAAAATTATAGAAGAAAACTTCCCTAACCTAAAGAAAGAGATGCCCATGAACATACAAGAAGCCTATAGAACTCCAAAAAGTCAGAAAAGAAATTCCTCCCACCACATAATAGTCAAAACACCAAATGCACAAAACAAAGAAAGAATACTAAAAGCAGTAAGGGGAAAAGGTCAAGTAACATACAAAGGCAGGCCTATCAGAATTACATCAGACTTCTCACCAGAGACTATGAAAGCTAGAAGATCCTGGGCAGATGTCATACAGACCCAACAAGAACACAAATGCCAGCCCAGGCTATTATATCCAGCAAAACTCTCAATTACCATAGATGGAGAAAACAAGATATTCCATGACAAAACAAAATTTACACCATATCTTTCCACAAATCCAGCTCTACAAAGGATAATAGATGGAAAACATCAACATAAGGAGCCAAACTACACCCTAGAAGAAGCAAGAAGGTAATCTTTCTACAAATCCACACAAACCTAATTCCACCTCTTATAACAAAAACAACAGGAATGTGACAATTACTTTTTCTTAATATATTAATAAGAAAATGTTACCAACATATCCTAATCGATTGAAATCCAATAATATGAGGAATTAGAAATTTGTTGATTGCCATCCAATGGTCTCTCTAATTTGGTAATTGGAGAAATAGGTCTAACATTGTACAATCTATATGCACTTTCAGCTTGTTTGTTTGTGACAGTGTCTTGCTGTGTACAACATAAGGGTCTTGAAATCTTGCTTCTCCTATCTCAGCCTCTCTATTAGTAGTATTGTTTATTCCATGTCTTTACACTATACTATGATTTTCAGAGTAGCTTATATATTTCAAAAGTATTCATATACCCAAAAGAAACATAGACAATTAAATTGGGAAGGGGCTTGTAAGAGAACAACAAAGAGTAAGACTGAATGATTTGCTTGACGTTTGTAATTTTTTGTATCAAGTTTGAAGAAGAGGACTTTATAAGTTACTCTTTCTTTAAGATGAATGCTTTTCCAAGTTATCACAGCTAATGAACCAAATTCTTACCTTCACCTAATGGGCATGCTACCCTCCAAACAGAACCATTATTCATTCAATCAGTTGGTGAATGACTTTATGGATAGACCATCTTAATACCTACACCATTTCTTAAATGAATGTAACCTGTTCTCTGTGGGCTGAGAATAAAGTCACTCACTCAAGTCAAATAGCTTTGACCACAGCAGGAAGTCTGTATCCAAAAATCGAGCCTACAATTCATTTCTTGGTGCAGCAGAACTATCAACTCTCAGCTTAGCCACGATGGAGGTAAAATCCTTTGGTGATATGAAGGTCATTGAAGTATAGCCTTATTACAATGAAATCCAATGTCTAAAAATTGTTCTTATTTTGGGCTTGTACCACATTAAAAGCCAAGATTTTAAACTCTCTACTAAATACAAAACAAACAAAAAGACTATATATTTATGTTCATTTAGGAAAATACCAGTAGTGATGTATTATTTTGAAGTATGCACTTAATATGTTTGGAATTATTTAAAATTTATATTGAGAACAATGTATTTTCACTATTGCTGTAGACGAACATCTATATAAGACTGTTAAATTGATTGTTGTTTTATATCAAACTACTTTTATAATACTTATTTGTTTATAATATTTTATAAATTTTAAGGAATATGACAAAAAAGATATTGTAGGTATTGAAGGGGGGTCTCTGGGAGGAGTAGGGGTACAAAAGGGAAACAAGAATGTGATTTAATTCTATTTACTTAAAATATGTTTTTAAAAGTTAACAAAATCAGATAAATTGAAATCATGTAACTTTTCTCATCATAATCCAATAAAAGTTTTAAAAAAAAATGAAAAAGAAAAAGAAAAGTACAATCTAATTCATTTGTAAACCCTGAGAAATACCACACATTAGCAGTCACTTATATTTTTCAAACTTTATAGGATTATGCAAATGAACACAAATCATACAGGTAAACCCTGAAAATAATAACATGTTAGAAATCAAATAGCTAAATGCAGAATGAATCTTTTGGATAGATCGATACTAGTGAGGCTTCCTATACTATTTTTCTATAATATAGATTTTCTTGAGAGTCCATGTTTAGAAAAAGCTATGTTAAAATATGAGTAACACATAGTTTATACAAAAGGCTTCCCAAAATGTGCACATGTGGATATGGCAGTTTCTTTGTTCCTTAGGGAACATCTGGTACTCACAATTGGGGACATTTCTACCTCTCCATTAAGTCTCATCTTAACTGAATTGCTAAAATAATTTGGAATGAATACGAACAAACAATGGCCCTTGTAGCCCTCTTTGGATAATAATGTATGCTTCAGAGAACTCCAGAAAAAAAGAGAGGAACACAGGCCTGTGTTTGTCTTCCAGGAGTCTACTTTCAGCCTACAGCCCTTGATAGTAAAACAGAAGCAAAACTGTCCTGGGCAAAGAAGTCTCAGAACTAAGAGACAGCCTCTACTTTAATGAAGCAACTTCTTGTCTAATGGTTTTAGCTAGCAGAGCAGAGGCCAGGAAACTTCCACCAACATTGAAAATGGTTTTTAATATGTACTTGTTTATTTATTTGAAACTTGATACTGAAAACAATGCTAATGCTTTTTCTAGTCTCACTAAAATTCATTAAAAATTAAACAAGCATGGGTGGCAATTTTAGCAGTAACTGGAACAAAAGATAGAAAAATATTCCACATGTATGAGTCAACAGTTTGAAATGGGTTATTAATGAAGAAAATTGGAAACCATCTGTTTTTCCAATTTGATTAAACTTGAGAGTAATCATTGTGAATGGATCAGCTGTGGATGATACAAAACTATTACATATAAATGAGTCATGCATAATTCTCTACATATTTAAAATGAGGGCTTTTGTATCAAATCACTACAATATACAATCAGATAGCTCCGCCAACTTTGTTCATTATTGCAAATTAACACTAAGAATATTGTAGCGTTTACAATGCCAGAATCTGCTCTTGTTTGTTTTCATGAACAAGTGCTTCTTGATAAATTTTAATTTCTACTCTCTGTTAAGCAAGACATAATGACAAAGAATGTGTTAGACACCCTGTTCTTGAGTAGCTTGCAAGCTTTCTAGGAGACAAAATACCTTAACATGGTAAACAACTGGATACTATGAGAATTTTAAAAAGCTACAGGAATTTGCTATTCATTAGCACTCTATATAATTTACATAGTTTAACATTGTTCATATTTAGAATTTTGTTTTCTTGGAGCTAATTACCTATGACTCTAGACAAAAGTCTAATTTAAAATTAAAAATATAACATCACCACTTGGAAAGTGTTTGACAGTTTCTAGGTGTTCAGTTGATATTTATTAAATGAAAATGGAAGAGGAATTCAGATCCTCCTGAACTTAAAAGATATCCTCCAATCATGAAGGCACTTAGAGGTCTGCACAGCTTCCGGTTGTAATGTTTGCTCTTTGCTTAAGCTGCAGTATTAATTAATGCTTTCATCATTTGTGGTAATAGTGTTTGTTTTCCTGTCACTCTCTATCTTCCTGTCGAAGCCCTTGACTTCTCTGTGGAAGGATGAGTACTGTGAGGTCTGCTCTGAAAGTCAGTCAGATAAAAGAAATCTTGTTCAGCACCATGTTTCTCTCTCTCCACGGAGAACCGTGCTTTATCTCTCTGGAGATAACTCCACATGGACCATGGTTCTTGTTTAACTCACTTTCATACTCAAACAAGGGTCTAGGCTTACTGGGTATTTTAAGTCTAGCCAAGATGGAAATTCTACCCTGGGAATCTGTTCACTTGCCCTGCTTGATGCCTGTGTCAAGTTCTTATTTGTTCTATTTTCTTTGCTTAAGTGCTTGATTCGTTTTGCTCCTGTTGATCTTTGAGTGCGTCCGGCTTGCAGTGTTTTTGTTCTGGGCGGTCCCAGGTCAGGTGTTTGAATCGTAAACTGACCTCCTATGGTCTTAGGTAGGTTTAATGTCTCTCAGTCTAAATTTAAATCTTGATAAGACAAAAGGAAGAAAAGTGAGAAATGTCCTCAAGCTCAGTTATATGCGTGTACCTAGGTATTCTTTATAGGGCAAAATATTCCCTAAGCAATGATGGGTCACAACAGAAGAGTGCATAGTATTTAACATGTGTAGCTATCAGACAGCCCAGTTTGTTAGGATATTACTGTGATTAACTAGGGACAAACGTTACATCTTCCCTTTACTATTACTGACACCTGCCTGATATAGCAAGTGGTTCTTTGTAAATATTAATTACAGAACAGCAAGTATAAAATTTTATTATACTATCTTTCACCTAAATGTGCTGAATTTTTTTATCATTTTTTACTTTGCTAAATTTTTCCTTTAGGGACCTTGTATGTCAATTCTCACTAAGGATATTTTCTTCAGATACTTAAATGTCTCTAAGAACAGCAGCTATTACCAAATCCTTAAGCAGAAAGCCTCTAAGAGAATTCTAGGGTCCACAATGGAACCCCAATGGGAAAGTTACATTCCAGGTTGTTCAGACCACAGAAGAGAAGAAATACTGTGCAGTAAACTACAGTGTGGACTGAGCCAAGCCTTCTATAATATGACTTAGAACTTAACAATAATATATTTTATATATAGTTTGATCAATCAGACCTTAATCTATTATATTATTGATTGTTTAATTTTTATGTACTCTCAAAAATTATAAGAGATAAAACATCCCATATAAATCAAAGTAAATCTAAAAGACCTGTATAAATGAAAATCAGTATCTTATTAATTGTAATCCTTTCAATTAGGTGATATAATAGTTGGCATGTCAGGAGCTATTAGACGTTAGTTTATTAACCAGTAGCAAGATCCTTATTTTCAGTGTATACATGATCACTGGATTGATACAAGAAGTAGCTATTAACTGTATTAGTTCAGCATCCTCAGAAAATGTGGTGAAATTCATGCTGGACTGTTATTGGGTTAAATGTATTAACATGTACCCTTAGCACCACATATTGAAGATGAGTGAAGTAGTATTGGATAGAAAGAGGAGTTGGTCAAAATGTGATTAAGTAGAAAAAGCAACAAGGACTAGTTATAAAATTTGGGGCAGGATTGTTATGATCTTTTTATCCCAATTCTGACTGAGTCTCGGGATATAGATTCTCCTAGAAAAAGAGAAGGAGGAGGTGCAGGATAATAATAATAATAAGAAGAAGAATCAAAGAATAAGAAGGAGGAGGAGGAGGAGGAGGAGGAGGAGGAGGAGGAGGAGAAGGAGAAGAAGGAGACGAAGGAGAAGGAGAAGGAGAAGGAGAAGGAGAAGGAGAAGGAGAAGGAGAAGAAGAAGAAGAAGAAGAAGAAGAAGAAGAAGAAGAAGAAGAAG
>JADRCD010160375.1:0-16256 GCA_019843815.1 Montemys delectorum | reverse complement strand
GAGGCAGACGAGATGAGGCAGGAGGGATGAGGCAGGAGGGATGAGGCAGGAGGGATGAGGCAGACGGGATGAGGTAGCTCTCACCTGCACATCAAGCTCCTGGCTTCGAGGGTCTTGCAGGAAAAATCGGAAAGCCTCCTCCCACACCGGGCTGTTGGTGCTGTAGGTAGCCTGACAGGGACGACACAGGACATGGAAGCACCATTCCCATGTGGATTGAAACTCTGAACTAAGCATCCTAAGGCAAGGCCTGCTCCCCCTTACTCAGAAGCAGCTCTGTGCTCACCCTACCTTGCTCTCCTGTGTCACATCCTGAACTGACAGCTGCACCATGGGGTTGGGCTCCTTGTTGCCTTTCTTCAGCTGTGTTGGGGGATAGAATTTAGACAGTACCCTTCGAGTTTGGGTGTCTGGGGGCTGATGATGTAAGGTGGGGCCAGCAGACTCTTCCTCAGGGTGCACCTGACCCCTCCTCAGAACTGTTCTAGGCAGGGGCATCTGTATCTTCAGCAAAGGAAGACTGGGCGTCGTTTCCCCCAAGGCTCTCATCTACCTACACTACAAGCCAAACTCACAGGAAGATCCTGGGCTCGATCCAAGTAGACAACGAGGATGGCAGCTGATGGGGGCTCTGGCCGAGAAGTGATGCCCCGATTCCACTGTAGAACCTGGGAGGAGGGAGCAGTGGTCAGATGCCACCCCTGCTGCCCATGTTCCCAGCCTCCTGTGTCCTGGGCAGCTTACCAGATCCAGTTTCTCTGCATCTGGCAGAAGTGAGAGCCATTCTAGCCTCAGGTGAACTTGGCCTTGCCCACCTTGTAGAGGGTACCACTGAAGGGAGACAAAGGGAAGTAGCAAGCAGAGGTCAAAGTCCACCCAAAAGGCAGCAGCTGCCAATTCCCAGAGGCAGCACCCAGAGGGTGAGGTTACTCCCGCCTTCCTCTTCTCCAACTTACGTTATCCAGGACTCCAGCCTGTGATACTTTCCCTACATCCAACTTCATTCTGGAAGAGGGGGTGGGGTGAAGAGGAGAGGGGGAGAATGGCGTAACAGCAAGTCAGTGGTTTCCCTCCACTCACCACCCAGGACGAATCGGAAAATCCTTTTGATTTCATGTGTGGGTATGTGCACATGAGTGTGGGTGACTAAGGCCAGAGGAGTGGAAGCTGGAGACACAGGAGGTTGTGAGCCTCTCTGGGTGCTAGGGATTGAACTTGGGTCCTGTGTAAGAGCAGTACATGCTTAGTGGTTACACAGGAGGGAGGGACCGCTGGGCAGAGGGGCAGAGGGAAGATGTGTGCGTTGTGTGTGCATTCCCTGCTACCATCAGAATCTTGGTAGTACTGGGATTTTAGAATCTAAAATGGGCAGTCTCACCTTCCCAGAAAATCATCTTTATCTGGATCTTTGTCAAATACCTCCACCTCGATCTCCTGTCCTGGGACCTCGTGGACTATCACCTAGAGAGCACAGACGACTGTGACCTTATGAGCCATAGCTGGGAGGGCCGTCCAATCAGCAGCTTCTCCCCCGTTGCCTCTCAGGGTTTCATGTCGCACTCGCGCACACACACATGCACACACACTCCTTGGCTTCCTACCTCATACGTCTCTCCCCAGTGAGGGTTGAGCTCCTCATCTATGACTCGGCTGCAGAACGTCTGGGTGCCCACACGGACAATCGCATAGGGATCCGATTTGCCCTCAATCAGGCCTTTCACATACTTGTCCTTGGAACTCAGACCTCTGGCCGCCAGCAGGTGAATCCGAATAATGCCCTGGGGTCAGGAATCCACCGGTGAGAAGCTAAGACCCCAGCATGGGCCCTTGAGAGAAAGCTCCGACTTCTGAGAGATGCCCTACCCTGGGTAGTGGGGACCGCAGCTGGGCCACATCTTGAAGGTCAGGCACCAGGGGCACCAACAGTCGGTTAGGCAGCACCAGGAAAGCAGCAATGGAATCCATGATCATAGTGTCAGAGAGTGAGCTAAATGGGAGAATAGAAGAATGAGAGAATGGTTCAACGCCTTAGGTTTTTTCCCCTACGCCAACTGTGTTTCTTCCTGCAGAGAAGACTTAAACCTTTAAATATCACTGCATATCTCTGGCTGAGCTGGAATTTGTTATGAATTTGCCCATGATGGCACTGAACTCCAACCTCCCACGTCCCAGGGTTACAGATGTGTACCACAACACCTAGTCTCTGTTTCTCTCTGTTTCTTTCTTCCTTTCTCTTACATTTGTTTTATCTGTGTGTGCACATGCATGCATGCATGCATGCCATAGCGCATGTGTGGAGTTCAGCGGACAGGCTGAGCCCATCAGGCTTCGCAGCAAGCCCCTCTGCCAACCTCAACCTTTCTTGTTCTTTTTGCCCCTGCTTGAGGAGTCTTCATTCCCTACAAAGTACATGTTTCTCCCACAGAACTAAAAAACCCCAGTCTGAAACTTTCCTGGGGTTTACGTCCCATCTCCCCAGGCACAGGCTAAAGTGTCCTGCTTTGTATCTCTGATCCCTCAGCCCAGAACTGGGGTACTTGGGAGGGTGCCCAATACCTAAGTCCTGGGATATCCAGCAGATTGGTCATCCCTGTCCAGTTGATGTCAAGCGTCTGGAACAGAAGGGCAGAAGACTCAGAACAGATCCTAGGGAGCACAGGTACGATCAGCCTCTGATCAGTCTTCTCAAAGTCCATAGCTATCTATCTGTACCACCTCTCTTCCCAAACCCATGCCCCATGTCTCCCATCTCCCACCAATGCTCTCCTTACTGGGCGTTTGATAAAGAACATAGACACAGCTCCCACGATAGGAAGGTCCCCTGTGAGTGGCTCAAGAATCACTCGCAAGACGCCATGGAGCTGGAGGGAGAAGATAAGATGCACACCCTGGGTCCTCCCACACTTCCCAAGCCTCAGTTGGTCTGAGGCCCCCGTCCCCAGAGTCCTTAGGGAGAAGACCCTGTAAAAAGGCCCTGACGTCAGCCCCACCTGCATGCCTTTGACTCCGGCTTTGCAGAAGTATTTCTTCACCTCCACATCAATCTGCACATCACCTACGTAGCTAGGAGGCAGTGAGGAGAATAAAGAAGTGAGTACTAGGCTTCAGGAGAGGAGGGGAGCTGAGCACGCAGGGGCGAGTACCTGACATTCAAGTCCAGTAGAATCTGATCTTTTCTCTGACCAGGGTGAACCTTGACACCGATGATTCGTACTGGCTAAAGAGAGCAGGGATCTCAGGAGAAGCAGGAAGGGAGATCTCAGCTCTCCAGGTGCCCCACCACCCCCTACCCATCTCCTCCCACGAGTACCTTTTCACCCAGCTCCACACGTGTGAACGTGAACGTCTGCAGATGAGGGTTAGCTCCCCGGACAGCAGGGGCCACCGTTTCGGCCAGAAGCTTCTCCATATACTGGCCCAGGAAGGGCCAAACCTGCGCCACAATCTAGGAGGAGAGGAAGGGAACACTGTCAGAGGAGAGGCCACTCTCCCTCCAAGGCAGCGGTTCTCAACCTGTGGGTTGTGACCCTCAGGGGATCGAATGGCCCCTTCACAGGGGTCATCTAAGACCACTGGAAAACACAGAGGTTTACATTACAATCCATGGCAATTATGAAATTACAAAAGTAATTTATGGTTGGAGTCACCACAACATGAGAAACTGTATTAAAGTGTCCCAGTATCAGGAAGTTGAGGGCCACTGGTCTAAAGGCGAGCTCTATCTGAGCGTGACAGCATATAGCCGTTTTCTGAGGCCTGATGCTGCAATAGGAGAATTGGTAGAGGCTGCCCTGAGCTCAGTGTTCAGAGCCGGGCATGGAGATGCAGTCCTTGAGACTTATCCCACGGGCAGCTCTGGGGACCATGCTCTAGCTGAAACAGAGGTGTGGAAAGGCATCGAAAGAGGAATAAATCCCACCCACCCATGAAAAATCAAAGCTGAGGCAGTCCTCACCTTGTTCAGCCATTCGGCCTTTTCCACATCTGGGAAGCTGACCTGGCGTGGGGAAGGCAGAGATGGTGATAAGTACACTTGACATCCATGCTTCCTGAGAGGCTCGTGGGATGCAACGCGTCATCTGACAGGGGCTCCTCACACCCAGGGCTGGGGTGCTGAGCTTCCTTCCCCTCCCCCACCACCTCTTTTGCTCTGATGACTTATTTTATGTACATCAGTGACTTGCCCGAATATGTGTCTGTGTGGGTGTCAGATCCCTTGGATCTGGAGTTACAGGCAGTGTGAGTTGCCATGTGGGTGCTGGGAATTGAACCTAGGGCCTCTGGAAGTCAGTGTTCTTAACTATTGAGCGATCTCTCCTCTTCTCCCCTCCCCCCCACACTTTTTTTTTTTAAAGATTTTATTTTATTTATTTTATGTGTATGAGTACACTGTAGCTGTACAGATGGCTGTGAGCTATCATCATGTGTGTGGCTGCTGGGAATTGAACTCAGGACCTCTGCCGGCCCTGCTCGCTCCGGCGTCATTCACTGTAGCTGTCTTCAGACGCACCAGAAGAGGGCGCCCGATCTCATTACGGGTGGTTGTGAGCCACCATGTGGTTGCTGGGATTCGAACTCAGGACCTTCGGAAGAGCAGTCGGTGCTCTTACCCACTGAGCCATCATCTCACCAGCCCCCCACACTTTTTTTTAAAGCAAAGTTTGAGGGGTTTTTTTTGTTTTTGTTTTTGTTTTTGTTTTTTGTTTTTTGACACAGGGTTTCTCTGTGTAGCCCTGGCTGTCCTGGAACTCACTTTGCAGACCAGGCTGGCCTTGAACTCAGAAATCGCCTGCCTCCGCCTCCCAAGTGCTGGGATTAAAGGCGTGCGCCGCCACCACCTAGCCAAAGTTTGAGTTTATTAAGAGAAGGTTTTAGCTGGCCATGAGGACACAAACCTATATTGCCAAACACTTGGACGGTAAAGACAGGAAGGCCTGGAGTTCAAACCCAGCCTGGGCTATATATGAGAGTTTGAGTTAAACAAAGGGGAAAAAGTTGTTTTTCTCTGTTTGTTTGTAGATAAGAGTTTTGTTATGTAGCCCTGGTTGACCTGGAACTCACTATATAGACCAGGCTGTCCTCCAGTTCAGAAAAATCCACCTGCTTCTGCCTCCCAAGTGCTAGGATTAATAAAGGTGTGCCACCATGCCCAGAAGAAAAAGGTTTTAGTACAGACTCAAGCACACAATCCTGGAGGTGGGAGAATTCTTTCCTTAGAATCTGGGGACACTGAGGCTTCTTAATAAGGGGAGAGGGTAGGATGTGGGGCCAAATAGAGATGCTTCAGATAGCGTGGAGATGCGGAATGGCAGCTTCTGGGCCAAAGGAGGGGGAGGGGGAGGGGGAGGGGTCGAAGAGAAGGGCACATTCTTTCAAGAGGAGATCCTGTCAAATCAGAGCTTGGGGGATCCTGGGACGAAGAAGTCCTAGTTCCTTTGTCCAGCTTTCCCTGCTCCCCTGGGACTGGGCGTGGGCTCCAGTATAAGGTGAAGAAACCAAACCCCGATAACCTAGAGACTGGCAGGAAGAGACAGGCCTGGTGCGCTGGTGCGCCAGTGCCTGCGCAGGCCTCCGCACTGTCCCCTCATTCCTTTCCTCCCTACCTCCTTTCTCTCTCTTCCTGAATGGGAAAGGAAACCTGTGCTGTACAGAGAGGTGGGGAGGTGTTGGATTAATTCCAGTGTTAGAGTAGCAGTAACAGTTGCTACTTAGGGTGCATAGAACCATTTCCTTTTTTTCTCTCCAGGGCACGGCAAGTGTGACTGGTGCCTGCCTCTCTCTACCTAACTGGCACCTCTAAGTAAGAAGAGTAGGGAGGGTACCCCAAAGGGGCTTAGCAAGATCAGAGGGAGGCATCTTTTCAGCCCAGGAGACAGGGTGTAGTAATCAGGGCCTGGGTCAGCTGAGCAAGCGAGCGAAGGCTGCCCACAGTCCGGAAAAGGGTGGGGCCGCCCAGGGTGCGAGTAAAAAGGAGCAGCGGGAACTACAGCAGTTGCGCTACCCTCTTCCCACAACCTCCTCCCTTAGTCCAGCAGCCCGGCTGGCTTGAGGCTGGAAGGAGACCGTGGTAGGTCATTTCCAGGTGCTGGGACTCAGCGAAACAATGCTTGCAGGGCTGGGTCTCAGCGGGTACCTAGAGACAAGGCAGGAAACGGAAAACCCTAATGCCCTTAAGTAGATAAAAAAGCCTTGAAAGCGCTAGCAAAGGCGAGGGAACCTCTGAGCCATCACGGGGTGGGGGTGGGGGTGGGTGGAGGGATCCCCAGAGGCAGCGCGGCAAAAGCGCGAGTGGCACCAGAAGTCAGGAGGAACGAGCATTCTACACGCTTGGCTGGGAGCTGGGAGCGGCAGCTCGGATGTACTGCTGTAGTCCAGAGGAGACGGAGAAGTCCGGATTCCGTGGAAGAATCCGCTCTGCAGCAAGGGTGGGCGGGGAGAGTGGGTGGCCGTCCAGGCGTGCTGCGTCCCAGCACACAAGCGCTAACGGGACGATGCAAAGTCTGGAGGCCGCTGTCCTAAGTGGGAGAGCTGACTTTGTAGGGTGGGACAGCCCGAGCTGCGGGGCTAGGAAGAGCTATACTGCACCAAGGGCTGAAGTGGTAACTCACCCAGGCAGGTAGTTCTCGGTGGCTCATGTAAAGCGTTTCTGCCGTGATCCGCTCCTCGTCATCCAGCAGCTGCCTCGCTGCCCTCAGGCTCCGTTCTTTCCCGTCGCGGACTCGGCGCCAGCCCAGGTAGAGGGCGAGGCCGAAAAGCACGAAACCCACGCTAAGACCCGCTGCCCCTGCCAGGTACACCGGCACCAGCACCAACAAGCGGCGCCCGAAGGAAGTCAGCACTGCCAGGGCCTCGCTCGCTGCACTTGGGCCGGCAGGTGGGACCCCGGGGCCCCCGTCCCGCGTGGAGTCCGTGGCAGGGGGCTGCCCTGAGGGCTCGGGCACGGCGCCCTCTTCAGGGGAGTGCTCCATGGGGCAGCTTCAGGGAGGGAGTGCCCGCCCGAGCAGCTGCAGGCAGCTCAGTGTCTGGTCCAGCTCCCCCCCCCCCCAGTAATATATGGTGCTCCCCCCCACACCTCAAGCCCCGCCCCGCCCCGCCCCGCCCCTGCCTGTTGGGGCTGCGCCGCGTAGACTTGGGAAGCTAGAGAGGACTTGGGATGGCAGGGCCTCGGTGATTGGACCAGAGAGTCAAGATGGGCGGGCTGGATGGCGGGAAAAGCGGGGAAAGAAACCAAAAGGCAGTATTTGACTGGTCACGGAGAGAACGGGGCGTGGCGTCCCACTTAAGAGGCGGGAGCAGCTGCTCCTCCCACGTGGGATTGGAGCGCCTGTGGAGTTACGTCATGCAGAGCCGCTACTCTAATTACTGAGTTCAGAGTGAGCTAGTGTTGAGGGTTTATCTCTTACACGTTCAGATGGTCTGGCAGGGTTTGGTCTGAATCTTACGTATTCTTTGTCAAGTTTCCCAGCGTTTGATACTCAGAGAAAGTTCGTTTTTTGTCTCTAAGAATATTCTTTGAGTTTTTACTAGCTGCCCTTGCAAAATGTTAGGGAAGTGAGACCAATTTAGAACGAAAGCCTAGTATGACGTACCCCGTCTAGCGGCCCTATCTGTCTTGCCCTCAGCCCCCTTACCTTGTCCGTGAGAAGGAGCAAGTCAGCGACAGCTGGAGCATGATGGACATTAGCGTTCTAATACTCCAATACTGAACAAGTGGGGGGAGGAGAGAAGAGCAGTAGATAAGTGAGATTTTGTTTCCTTTTAGAATCTCCGAGTTAGTCATCTCTATCATAGAGGGCTGACTAAGATTAAAGTCGGGGGGGGGGGGGTGCGGGGAGTGTTCAATGGCAGCAGCAATTGTTACATTTTCCAGTAATTTCCTGATGCTGACCAAAATCAGATCGGAGAGGAAAGGGTCTGTTTGCCTTCCACAGCATAGTCCGTCATTGAAGAAAGTCCAGGCAGGAACTGAAACCTGGATGGAACCTGGAGGCAGGAGCTGATGCAGAGGCCTTGTGTGTGTGTGTGTGGGGGGGGGGGGGGGGGGGGCTGCTTACTGGGTTGCTAAGCCCGCTTTCTTATAGAACCAAGACTGCCAGCCCAGGGATGGCCCACTAACCATCAATCAATTAAGAAAATGCCCTACAGGCTTGCCTACAGATCTTCTGGAGACTTCATCTCAATCCAGGTTCCTTCCTCTCAGACGACCCTAGCCTATGTCAAGTTGATATAAATCTAGCCAGCACACTTGGGAACTTCTAAGACAGTAAAATGAAGAATTCTGACCGAGAGGATGGCTCACAGCTGTAAGCCCAGCATTTGGGAGGTCAAGGTAACCTGAGATAAATAGCAGAAACAAAATAAAACAAAACAAAAGGGGGGGATACAGAAAAGAGGGGAGGAGGAAGGGGCAGGCTGGGATGACACCTCTGTCTGTATAGCCCAAGCATGAGGGCCTAAATTCAATTCCCAGCAACCACAAACAAAACTCTCAGTGGCTAAAGGCTAGTGACTTGAGTTCAGATCTCTGCCATTCCGTCTGTAAAAGCCAGACATGGTAACTCACTTCAGGAAGTGGGAAGTGGGAACAGGAGACTCCAAAAGCTCCTGGGCCAACTAACCTGGTTTATGAAGCAGCAGAGAGATCCTGCCTCAGAGGCAGAATGGTGAGTACTGACATATCAAGGTTGAATTCTGACCCTGTGTGTATACACCACACAGACACACACACACACACACACACACACACACACACACACACAAGTGTAGCAGTATGTACCTGGATCCCAAGCAGACAGGAGGATTTCTAGGGCTTGCTGTCCTGCCTAATTAGCAAGCTCCACCTTCAGCAAGACTCTCTCTCTCAAAATATAAAGAGGAGAGCCATAGAAATGGCTCACTGGGGCTGGAGAGATGGCTCAGCAGTTAAGAGCACTGACTACTCTTCCAAAGGTCTTGAGTTTAAATCCCAGCAACCATGTGAGATTTAATCTCATCTGTAATGAGATCTGACACCCTCTTCTGATGTGTCTGAACAGCTACAGTGTACTTACATATAATAATAAATAAATCTTTAAAAAAAAGTGGCTAACTGGCCACTAAGCCTGATGACCTAAGTTCAGATACACATGGTGGAAGTAGGAAGCCAGCTACTGAGACTTGTCAAGTTGTCCTCTGATCCACCCATGTTCCCTGTGATATGCACAACTTTTAAAAATATTATTTATTTATTATTATTTATATGAGTACACTGTAACTGCCTTTAGACACACCAAAGAGTGCATCAGATCCCATTACAGATGGTTGTGGTTGCTGGGAATTGAACTCAGGACCTCTGGAAGAGCAGTCTGTGCTCTTAACCACTGAGCCCTCTCTCTAGCAACTCTTTTTTTTTTTTTTTCTTTTTTGGTTTTTCGAGACAGGGTGATGCTCCATACACTCACTGCACAAGAGATTCTCTCTACAAACGACAGTTAAGGTGTTACATGGGCTATAGCTAGTTAATTGAAGACTATCTTTGTAGGACTTTAAGAGCATTTGGTGATCCCCAACTAAACCAGGTCAGTGTAAGAATCCTGGTTGGGGATTGGTAATTTTGTAACATTGTTTTGGTTACATTTTTCTTGGGTGTTTGAGACCATATAAGTGGCCAAAAACTCAATACATTTTGTTCTTCTTGTGGCCAGTTGGAGTTCTCAGGTGCTACTTGTAGGAACTTGAGAAGAGCCTGTGGTCTCCTTTAGCTTTTTTTCTACCAGTTGTGGGATCTGCTGAAACAGGTCAGGGTCTTGCTGGTTGAAGGGTTCTAGCAGGCCCAAGCAACAAACATGGCTCTGTCACGTCTTGCCCTTCCTCCCTCCCCTTTGCCTTGCTAAACTGTTAAGATTACCTTCCTAAAGCTAGCCCCCAAGGGACATTCCCTTGTATGGCCACTGACACATTCCTGAGACAGATCACTAAGGTCCAGCTACCCAACTATTAAGTCCAACAATGAAAACCCCCTTTGCTACCTATATCAACACTCCTAGGCTGGGCAGTAGTAGCACACACCTTTAATCCTAGCACTTGGGAGGCACAGGCAGGCAGATTTCTGAGTTCGAGGCCAGCCTGGTCTACAGAGTGAGTTCCAGGACAGCCAGGGCTACACAGAGAAACCCTGTCTCAGGGGAAAAAAAAAAAGAAGCAGGCTGAGTAAGCCATGGGGAGCAAGCCAGTAAGCAGCACCCGCCATGGCGTCTGCATCAGCTCCTGCCTCCAGGTTCCTGCCCTGTGTGAGCTCCTGTCCTGACCTCCTTCAGTGATGGACTGCAATGTAGAAATGTAACCTAAATAAACCCTTTCCCCAACTTGCTTTTTTGGTCATGGTGCTTTGTCACATTAATAGAAACCCAAACTAAGACACCTATCATACACAAAGCCGTGGGTCCCATCCCCAGAACCACATAAAACCAGGTACAGTGGTTGCATACATCTGTAATCTCAGTACTCAAGGGTGGGGGCGGGGGGATTAGAAATTCAAGGTCAGTTTAGGTTACCTGATGACAAGTGTCTGTGAGCTGCTTGACCTTTCCAGAGTTATCCATCATCTCCTGGTCCTCTAAGACCTAGTAGACCCAGGGCCAAAAAGCCCTGGCCCAGCGGAGGGAGAGATGGTGGACTGGGAAGTTTAAAGCAACTTTGAGGAAATAGCTTTCAAGCACAGCCAGATAAAAAAATCATCCGCTCATTCAGGTTTGAATGAGAATGGCCCTCATAGGCTCCTGGATTTGAATGCTTAGTCACCAGGGAGTGACACTACTTGAAAAGGATTAAGAAGCATGGCCTTGTTGGACGAAGTATGGCACTGAGGATGATGAAGATGTAGCTACTTGTCCAGCACCAGCAGGCTTCCCGTGAAGTGCCTCCTTTTATAGGAGAGACCTTGTTCACAGCAGTGGGACAGTGACTAAGACACACAACTACAGACCCTATCTCTCTCTTCTAACCAATCCTACTTCCCCTGCTAAGCAGAAAAACACAAGACTCAAAATCGATTCTGCATCAAAAAGTAATGTAAAGTTTTACTTCCCTTTCTCTACTGTCCCAGGCCTGACAGGATCTAGACTTCCTGAGCACCATTCTCTTTTACCCAGGCTCTCCACATTCCCAGATGTGAGAAGGTAGAAACAGAAGAAGTTGGAGGGCAGATGGGCGATCTGCTTGCCAAGTGAGGAACTTCCGTATTTGAAGTGCTTTCTACACACCAAAACTTGCACCTCAGTAAACGGCTCCTGCTGAGTAGACAGGCTGAGCTCCGGAGGTGTATGCATTTCGACCCACCACGTCGGAGATCTTCACATAGACATTATTATGTGGCGCACAGAACATCTTCAAGATGGGTTTTGTCACAAATCCGACCCAGGAGCCACATGGTGCCATGCCTTAACCAAACAGGGTGGGGCTCCATCTGTTGTCAATCTTGTGCCTCAGGCGCCACCTGGTGGTGATAAACTGAAGAGGCCGCATCTCCTGGACAAGGCTTGCGCGGCGGAGAACCTACACTTCCTGGTTGTGTATATAAACTCTGACGGGAAGCACAGGGTCGGATGTGGTATTTGATCTCAGCACACTCTGGAAGAAGGAAGGGGAAACAGGATTTGATGAAGCTTTCTTCTGTGCTCATTTTCAAAAGCTACTGTCAGTCGTCAGATAGTGCTCCTGTCCTGGACGGCTCTATAGGTTTATTATAGTCAAGAATCCGCCGGGCGGTGGTGGCGCACGCCTTTAATTCCAGCGCTTGGGAGGCAGAGGCAGGTGGAATTCTGAGTTCGAGGCCAACCTGGTCTACAGAGTGAGTTCCAGGACAGCCAGGGCTACACAGAGAAACTCTGTCTCGAAAAAAGGATCAGTCTGCCATGGAGAGATGGCTCAGCGGTTAAGAGCAACCACATGGTGGCTCACAACCATCTGTAATAGGATCTGATGCCCTCTTCTGGTGTGTCTGAAGAAATGGTGTACTCACATACATAAAATAAGTAAATTATTAAAAAAAGAAGAATCAGCCTGCCTAATTGAATGTTGGCCCCATTCCTTATTAATCGTAGAAACCTAGCAGAATATACTTGTATGTTTCGTTATCAATGTCTTAGTTTTATACACACACACACACACACACACACACACACATATATATATATATATATATATATATGTATGTATGTATATACATATATACATATACACATACATACTGTTAGCATCGGGGCGTCCAAAGCCTGTGGTGATGCATGGTCAGGTCCACAGACCTGTTGCCAGGGCAACAGCCACCATATTCCCAGAATCCATTGGGCTCACCTCCCACCTTTACCCGTGGCTGCTACGTCACAACCCATATATATACACGGGGAACATTCCTCCATCTTTCTCTCTCTCCCCCTCCTCTCTTTCCGTGCCACTTCCCCCTCTCTCCCTCTCAATTAAACCTCTTACACGTGAAACTGTTTGGGCCTATAGTGTGGTATGTTCTGACGAGACCACCGCTCTAACACATCAATATATGTATATATGTATATATATACACACACACATTACCCGAGGAGGCCAAGAGGTGAAAGGCGTCATTCATTCCGCTGGAACGGGAGTTACTTACGGCTGTGAGCATCTGCTCCAGACTCAGTCTTCTTTATGTGGTCTAGACTTTCCTGTACCCCAAGGCACCTTGGAGCCTACTGTGTCACTGACACTGTTCTTGAATTCCTGACGCTCTGGTTTCAGCCTTTCAAGTGCAGGAATTGCAAGTGTAAACCACCACACTTAACCACGTTTTTAGAAGTAAGTGTGTGTGCCTGTTTGTGTTTGTGCATATATCTAGAATAACAGGTGGTTGTGAGCTGCTGACTTGGGTGCTGGGAACCAAACTCAGGTCCTCTGCATGAACAGTGTTGCTAAAACACCTCTGGGGGAGACATACATCCTAAGGTTCCAAAGACAAGGCCACCAAACTTCACCCAGGAACCAGTGAGCTTTTAGGCTTGCTTACTTACGGAGCAGCAAGTCAGAGTTACAAGCACAGGTGACCTTAAAGCAGCCACACTGGAAGGTCTGCACTAGGAGGGACAACGGCTTCTCCAGATGCATAGAAAGGCCCCTTCCCCTCAGCCTTTCCCACGTATAGCCTCTAGCCCCTCCCCCAAGAACCATGAGCCCAAGGCAGTTAGGGCAGAGTTGCATGCAGTTGGTTAGCAGGGTTGGCTGGCTATTTAGGCGAGGGTCCCATGACCTTCCTGCCTTCTAGGAGAGGTGGAATAGTCAACAGGCCCAGCTGTGATGAGCTCCTATGAACATGGCGGTAATTTGGTTCCTGGCCAAGAACAGCAGGCACTCATTGTCAGGACAAAGGGGGCAACTGAGATGCCTGTTGACATAGCAAAGGGGACTCAGGCCACCAGCGTCCCGCAGGACTTCTGTTACAGGGTCCTCTTGGCTGGTGTATCCTGCCATCTACCTCAAACCCTCCAGCCTGGAGACTGGCCTGCTCTTCCCCCAGCTTCTCCAATTCCTATATAATGCGGCCATTTTGGCTATGCTGGTCTCTATCACTTGCCCTCTTGGCAACTTGATCTGAGGCTCCTCTCTTAGCTCTCTCCTCCTCTCTGTCTCAATCAGAACAGCTACCCCACAAAAGGGTAGATCAGATCAGCACCCTACAAAAAATTCCTCCCCAAGATCTTCAACCAGAAGTTGTCCATAGACGATGTAGGGTCGTTAGACCCTTCCACATGAGATTCCAGCAATTCAGTTCCTCCTGTGTCAGCCTCCCCAGTTTCATATGGTCTCAGGAGACACCTGAGTATATACAGCATGGGCCTGGAAAACCCCATCTATGCAGCTTTGTGGAAATCATGTATGTTGAGGTGACACTTTGGCTCACAGGCTGTTTGGGTATCATTCAAGTTCTTTAAAGTACAACCTAGAGAACTCATTGGTTTATCAGGTTAGTTTCAAATGGTTCATTATTATGGGTTGCTCATGCCCCAGCTGAGGTGAGTATAGGGTTGTCTACCTTTTCCGAAGAAGAGTTCATATAAATGTGGTTTCTTGTGGTTTTGAGACAGGGTCCCATGTAGCCCTGACTGAGTTTGAACTTGCTAAGTAGCCAAGGTTGACCTTGTATTCTTTGTTGTTGTTAATTTATTTTCTGGGTATTTGTATGTTCTTGAGTACATATATGTCTGTGCACCACTTGTTTGCAGACCTACTAAAGTCAGAAGAGGCTGTAGGGACCTCTGGCACTGAAGTTACAGACTGCTGTGAGCAGCCGTGTGGGTGCTCACGCCACCACCGCCCGGTTGGGCTCTTTCTCAAATAAGGTTTTCCTTGTTAGGAAAAGTAGCACTCACCTTTAATCCTAGAACTTGCACTACAGGGACAGGTGGATCTCTTTAAGTTCGAGGCCACCCTGGTCTACAGAGTGAATTCCAGGCAGGACAGTCAGGACTACATAGTAAGACTCTGTCTCAAAAACAAAAACAAGGCTGGGCAGTGGTGGCGCACACCTTTAATCCCAGCACTTGGGAGGCAGAGGCAGGCGGATTTCTGAGTTCGAGGCCAGCCTGGTCTACAGAGTGAGTTCCAGGACAGCCAGGGCTATACAGAGAAACCCTGTCTTGAAAAACCAAAAAAAAAAAAAAAAAAAGAGAGAGAGAGAGAGAGAGACAAGATTAAATCAATTTTTGGATTGATTTATGTGTTTTTGCCAGCATATATGCGTACCACCTTTGTGCCCAGTGTCCCAGGTGATCAGAAAAGGGTGTCAGATCCCCTTGAACTGCAGTTATGGACGGTTAGGAGCTACTAAGTGAGTGCTGGGAACTGAACCTAGGTTCTCTGCAAGAACAAGTACCCTTTACCACTGAGCCATCTCTCTGTGTGTAGGTGTCTACATGGAGGGCCTCAGAGGGCAGAGGTGCGTTTTCCCTGGACTGAAGGTGGTTGTGAGCTGCTTGATGTGGGATTAGGAACTGAACTCAGTCCTAACCACAGCTCCCTCTTCAACCCCTGGTCTTGAGCTCCACCTTCACCTCTCAAGTGCTGTGTTCACAGAGTGTGCTCCTGACACCGGGCACGTCCACTGCTCTAGGCAATCCAGCTGTTAAGGTTGGCAAAATTCTTCTCCATCTTTCAGTGCTGGTGTTTGAGCTCAGAGCCTCACTTATGCTAACCAAACAGCATACTATTGACCTTCACTTTAGCTCTTCAATGGATATATATATATATATATATATATATGAATATAGGGATATATGTGTGTGTGTATGGGTTAGGGATATATATATATGTATATACACATATACATATGTATATGTGTATATACATATATACACACATATATATATATGTATATATGTATATATATAACCCTAACCAGGGTTTCTCTATGTAGCTCTGCCTGCCTCAAATTCTCTGTAGAACAGAGACCCACCTGCTTCTGCCTCCTGAGTGCTGGGATTAAAGGTATATACCACCACTGCCCAGATGGGTTTTTATAGTCTAATTTAGAATATTTTTTATTATTTTGTTTTTGTTTTTGTTTTTCGAGACAGGACTTCTCTGTATAGCCCTGGCTGTCCTGGAACTCACTCTGTAGACCAGGCTGGCCTCGAACTCAGAAATCCGCCTGCCTCTGCCTCCCAAGTGCTGGGATTAAAGGTGTGCGCCACCACCGCCCGGCCTTTTCTTTCATTTTTAAAAAAAGATTTATTGTATCCGAGTGCTCTATCTGCCTGCATATACAACCTGTGTGCCAGAAGAGCTCATCAGATACCGTTTGATGGTTGTGAGCCACCACATGGTTGCTGGGAATTGAACTCAGGACCTCTGGAAGAGCAGCCAGTGCTCTTAATTGCTGAGTCATCTCTCCAGCCCCCACAACAGTTTTTTTCCTTAAAGATTTATTGATTCTTATCTGTATCAGTGTATGCCTGCATGCATGCATGCATGTTTGTGCCTCATTTGTGTGCCTGCCTGGTGCTCTTGAGGCCAGGAGAGGGCATTAGAATTCACTGGAATTGGAGTCACACAGTTGTGAGCTGCTCTGTGGGTATTTAGAAGGGAACTTGGGCTCTCTGCAAGAACAGTAAGTGCTTTTAATCCCTGAATCATTTCTCCAGGGTTCAATACTCATGCACACAGGCTAGCACCCTTCATCTGCATGACTTAAGCACTGAGAAGAGAGCAGCTCTCAATCCCTACACACACACACACACACACACACACACACA